>JAGDQP010010821.1:0-54667 GCA_022664845.1 Lepisma saccharinum
CAAAAGTGTTCAAAATGTAGGACTTAACTTGGACAACAGAAACAATGTAAGAAAAATGCAAATTGAAAGACGAAACAAAGCATTTCATTGATATAGTTGTTTTTTCAACTGGATATTGTATACCAACAGAAGTTTGTAATTCTTAAGCGTTATATTCATTAAATATGTAATTCTAATTAAATTGGATCATATTTTTATGTTCTTTTTTCCAGTTTTTAGGTCCTTTGTTAGATATCTTTAGGTCTTTTTTAGGTCTTCAACTTCCGAGCCCTACTTATGGCTTTTAGGCATTTCAGGCTCAAATAGAGATAGGGTGGGGGAGAGGATGTTGGAAGGTAGTCAGTCAAGAACTAGTTAGTAGGTACCTTCGCTGGTGTTACTGAGGGGGGAAAAACTTGGTAAAATTTCTGGGATCCTTCCCAATGCTAAGCAAACGCGCTACCACTGAGCTACACTTACGTACACCAACTTGAAAGTCTCTCTTTCTTGCCAAATTGTTTAATAATTTCGTTCTTTCTGATAAACAGTGATGCAGTAACGCAGCCCATCGCCAAATCTAGACATTGAACACAAGTAAAGTAGAGTAGTCTAATTCTGCGCAGCGTTTAATACTGCGCATTCCAGTTGTCTTATATTTAGTGACAACTACGCTACCTTGTTTGGTGCTGCCATAATGCGACTGTTACTAGCCACTAATTCCTAATGTACTGTCTCGCAGCGGCGTAGTTAGCAGTTACTAAAGATTTGTTGTGTTTCTTATAATTCTGTCCCGAAGGGAATTAGTGGAAGGTGACATACTTTGTTCAATGTTCGTTATAATCATGCCATATTTCACTGTATTCGTGTTTTTCTTAGATGTGCAGCTCGATATTCTCTCTTGTCGTAATAGATATCACAATTTCATTTACTAGCTTTGGTTCCATATTTTTATAATACTTATTGCCAAGTGATTCCTTGCGATTTTGATAGTTAGAGGAAACCGGACTCAAATCGGTCACTCCATTCCAAATTTATTCTGAGAAGAAATTTTACGACTGAGCAACAAGTTTTGTCGCTGACTGTACAAGTAGTGTACTTTTCTTTTGTGTAATGTGTACTCGAAAGTCAAGGCAAATAGACTAATATTTCTCATTTCCTATTATTATCAGCTTAATTTGAGAACCATGTTGATTTTTATTTTTTTATCTACTGACTTCCTGTCTTTCATGTTATCTGTTGTTTATGGGTCATAAAGAGATTGTGGTTGTATTTATCATATAGTTCTCACTGTACTGTTGAATACAACGATAACTTTGGCATATCAGGATAATTTCTTTATCCGCATTGTGCAACACAGACACAGGGTACCCAACCTCCAACACAAATCTAACGTAGACATTTTGAATTCTCTTGACTTGAAAAACATAGACACACGAAGAAAACTAAATGATTATTTTTTTTTTATAACATAACCTAAGAGTACCCAGACAAAATTCTCGTTCCCAACATCATTTCTACCTCTCAAACCCGAGATTGTGTTTGGTCCAGCGATCTCTTGTATACAGATTATCACATTTTTACAATACTCTTCCTTTGCCACCAGATTTCTGCTTCAGTAAAAATAAATTTCTAAAGCCTTGTTATATGAATCTAGAATGAATGAATGAAAATAAAATTGTTTCCTATTGCATAAGTTTTTGCTATTATATTATTATTATTATTATTATTATTATTATTATTATTATTATTGTTGTTGTTGTTTGTTACAAGAACGGTGTAAAGAGGCGTTTACTGTATCCGTGCTAACTTCTAATAAATAAATATCGTGTTTGATTTTTAATTGACTTTTTTATTTATGGCCTAATAGGCATCTAAGGCTGAGGCCGGTTAAGGAAAGAGGAAGGAATGCGGGAAGGTGTCGACCAGAGCCTATGCTGAAGGTGCCATCCCGACATTTGCCTCGTGTGACTGACGAAAACTCCTGGAAAACTCACAGTCAGGATGGTCGGCCGCTGGAATCGAACCCACGACCTCCAGAATGCTACACCAACGCTCTACCACTGAGCTACGGCGGCTCGGTATAAAATAACCACGAAACCCTCTAGAAAGTAAGTTTCTGAACGTGTACATCCATTTCCTCTGCAATTGCTTTCGTTGAAGTTATTCATTGTTTCGGGAGGTATTTTAAAACTGGACAGTGATTCTGCCAGCCCCCTTTCATCGTAGAAGGCATCACCCCTCAATATTCATGAGTATTCCCCCAACTTTAAAGTTTTACCGTCAAAAATCCATAGTAACCATGCAAAGGTCCGCTTACACCCTCCTAATTTCAACTTTATACTCCCCGAAACTGAAAATCTTGGCGGAATCCCAGAAATTGGATATGTGGGTAAGACCTTATTCGTGGACTGTTTTATGGCTAAAACTCTGCATTCGTGCCTGATCTCTTCCCGTCCTGACCCGATTCAACATCCCCGCACTTTTTGGCTCGATCTGAACCAGACGGAAAATCGGGTCGCCTTGACGTGATGCGGCCGAAAAGTGGGTAACGAAGCTAAATTCCCCATTTTTCCGGCCGGGCCGGTGCGAGTTTGGTCGGGTTGCGATCGAGCTGAAAAGTGTGGAAGTAGAATCGGGCCTGACCGGGCTGCGATCGAGCCCGAATGCAGGGTTCTGTTCTGTATATATTGGAAATACTGTAATCTTACAATTAAGCAGAAAATATTCTTAAAATATCCTCTATGTATATGGAGAAATTAAATGAGATTCTTAAAAGTATATTGAAATGAAAAATAATGATTATTTAATTGAAACGCCCGAGATACGTAAAAAGGAACACGACTATGGAATCCTCACCCACCTGTCAAGAGGGAACAAATGAAACTAAAAGGTTAGGAAGCTTCGGTAACTTGGACCAGAGCTGAAACGGGTCATTTCTTGGACCGAGTCTATGCTTGGGGTCCGGTCTGACTCGGTGGCCTGATTTTTACGCGGAGACCTGGAAGCGAAGCAGACGTTTCGTTCTTTCGTTATTATTCTCTGTTACGGTTGAAGTCTTTCAACATGCGGTGCGACTCCTCAGAGTACAAAAAATACGAAGGCAAAAAGTTGCTAACGATAGTAATGACATATGAAAATAGTCGGAAGAAACATAAATGTCGCCGAATGTGTACCATCACGAGTAGTTCACGAAGATATAAGAAAACGTTAAAGAAAAGTCGCCATCTTTAATCCAAAATGGCCGCCCAAAACCCATTTTTCCAAACCACAGAAGCTAGAGAAACGAAATTTAGTACGACGGTACATCATCACTCGTAAGTTACAATAAATGGTGCAAACCTTCCCTATGGGGGCGCAGTTCCCCGGGGGCTATAAGAGCAGATCTTGACCATGGGAGCACAGTGTTTCGAAGGGTCCGGTTACGATAAAGGGGGCACAGCCCCCCAAAACTTTCTAAGTTTCGGGGGCAGCGCTGCCACCAAAGCGAAGCCATTCTTTCATATATAACCCGAAAAATGTGATACAAAATTGCTATTTTTGTACATGAACACATTAAGGCCCAAGGTTTGTTTGTACACAATATGACAGATTTATGTCACATATATTTCGGGTTATATATGAAAGATTAAATCAGCATTTTTTTTATTCCTCAATTTCGCTTGTATCTCGTAGCTTCAGTAGTTGACACAAAACTTCCAAATATAAATCTAATTTTCTAAAGAAAAATATAGAAAAGTGGGGAGGGTTGGAAAAAGAGGGGTAGAGAAAGACAGTGCCTCTCCTACCTTTTTCTCTGACAGAGGTTTTCCTCATGTCTCATCAAACCAATAATTAATCAATACATTTTTAGTGGCCTGAACACGCATCTATTGCTTAAACCTTTCAAACGCCTAAATGAAAAACATCCCTCGCTCCTATTTTCCAGTGAAAGAAATAGGGAAAGTCGTGATCAGGATCTTTATTATAAATGCTATCCCGACATTCGTCACGTGAAACTGAGTCATATGAACAGGACTAGAACATAAATTATGCCGAATCCTCAGTATCAATCCTTAATGCACGCTATTATACCATACAGAAAAAAAAATGTTTGTTAGTGATTGACAACGTATATTCAAATAGTATCCAAAGGAAGTTTTATTTGTTTCAGACAAAAGTTTGTTTAAACGAATTTGATTGGCACCAGTGAAGAAAGAACTCCAATCGTTTCGAACAGAACTCGAACACAGGTCGGAAATGTGCCAGCTCGATGCCTTACCTATACCAGACTACATAATAAACTGAATTAATCTTATGAATCTGAAAATAAAATCGTGGGTGTTCTTAGATATTATGATTTTATGATAAGGTAAGCAAGAGCACCCACGCTTTTATTTTCTGATTCATAAATTTATTACTTTTTTACTTTTTAGTTCATCTTAAAAAAGCGTGTTTTTTAATCCTTTTTAATTGTTTTTTTTTAATGTATAATAGATGATAATTAAACTCCCTGCGAGATAGGCAACCAAAATTTCACAAAATAGTTGCCGAGTTGCGTGCATTTTAGGATAATTTAGAATTATTTTAATTAATTAATTACAGTTAACTGGATTATTTCGTCGTATACCTAATGATTGAGGAAGCAAGCAAGTTTACTACATTTCAAAGAAATCGGATGATGGGGAGTGAGTTTAAAATCGATTGCAAAATTTGTACCGAACAGACTGGCAAGAAAGCAAGTTAATAAAAACGTGTTAAAAGCCGTTCGAGCTTTAAAATTCCAATAACATAACTGCATAGGTACAATATAATAAGGGGCCTTGCTTGTTCAATGGTTACAGTGCCCACCTCTGGCGTTAGGGATCGTCACTTTAAACATTGCTCGTGTCATGTGGGTTTTGTGGTGGACGCCGTGTGCGTGGTTTTTCTCGGGATTTTCCCGTTTACTCCCACTTTCTTCATTCCACCAATCGTCCCATCGACATTATCCGGCCTGAGCCAAAATTGTCTTAAGGCCTTAAAACTAATGTCAAAGACCTACTTACTTGTAAGATAATAACAGTAACCATTATCACATTAAAACGTTTCTTTTTATGCTTTGTATCAGTAACCAGGGTAACTAATTCAATTCAAAACTCAGAATCGGTTTCTTTAACAAGATTTTTGTTTGTGCTATAAAAATAAAAAAATAAAAAAAAATTGGTTCCAAACTCATTTATTTCTGTTATTCATTAGTTTGTGAGACGCCCATGAAATGTTCAGAAATAAGCAAGATTCCAACCACAGCAAAATAATCCAGAATGTTTCAATGTTCTGAATTCTGTAATTAAATCGTCAGTTGGAAGAAGGAAGAAGGAAAAAAACAAAAAGGCGAGTCACTTTAAGCACCAAAAATTTTAATGATTCGATTCACAGTGTCAGTTGGAAGAAATAAATTGTGTATTGTATAAACAATTTCTTATTTAGAATTAACGTTCTGTATCTATATATATGAAAATGAATGTGCATATGTTGCAGTAGCGACTGGTGGTTGTCTCCAGTGGGTGTTGCACTCAGGCTTGCCGCTAGCCACAAAGAGTAGGGGACCAGGACAAATTTAGGGAAGGGCTTGGGCTTACGAAACATACATAAAATTAAATATTTATATTGGGGTAAGGAAAATTTACAGGGGTTCAGCCTGCCTGGCTGCGGGTCTGGACTTCCACTATGTGTGAGACGATTGGGTAGCTAACCAGTCACAATCAATCAACGTAGAGTTAAGACCAGATTTTCAAATAAAGGGACGTTAAGTCAATTAGTTATGATTTTCAGAAAACTTAGAAAAATGTCGTAACTATAATACTGAGAATGTAATTTGATAGATTGTCACAATTTTTCGTGACTAGAAATTTGTGTGACTGTTATTGGTATTGTTAATATCAATTTTAGAAACTTGAACATTCTCCAAGCTATTTTGAACTATAAAGTCTAACAATCTCACAGTTCCTGACATTGATCGAATTTAACAAGCCAGGAAGCGGAGAGAACACTTAATCTCGTTTGTCCACTTCCACTCTACACCAACACGGACCAAATTTTCAAATGTAACTCTGCTTTTCGCTTGATATCGCTGTGTGGCCCGTTTTTGTTTGTCTTAATTCTTGCAAGAAAAGTAAATATTATTTGCAGCAATTTTCTATTACATGCAGAGTACGGTATGCTATTATATGAATAAGTCAGGAATTAAAACTTAAATAAAAAGCGGGGCGCACAGAGATATTCTGCGTATAAAACTGAGTGAAAATTTTGTCTACATTGGATTAGACTGGAAGTGGACATACAAGTTTAAATATTTGCTCTGGTGTCTATCTTTCTACACTAAGCAGTCACTACAGTACACTTACGTAGAGCTCGAGAGTCGCCCGTATACATACACATACACATTCTCTCTCTCTCTCTCTCTCTCTCTCACACACACACCCATATATATATATATATATATATAGAGAGAGGGAGAGAGACTGCGAGTAAATGAAAGGGACAAGCAGACGGCTTTCTGCAGCCTGGACGAGGTATTGCGCGCCACAAAAATGTCATCTTCTGGAAGCAATGGAAACTTATGGAGGGGAGAAATGAGTAGAGAACATTGTTCGGCTTGCTTGATTCCTGCAACTTATCAATCCCTGTGCTACTTGGTATTAAAAATGTGAGTCCAACATCTAGCGGAGGGGAAGCCTATGTAGCAAGTTGGGCTTTAAAAGGGTTTTCGGCAAATTACAACACTAAGATTGCACTGTGAACTTGTCAAGTAATTTTTCCCTTCCTAAAACGAAACTATGGCTTTTTTTGAAAACGGAGGGGTAGAATATTATTACATTGAAATAAAAATTATATAATTTAAGAATTTTGGTGTTATGCAACGGGGGCAACAAAGATACCTTCCGCCACTGCTATGTTGGTGTTTTCATCACGCCTAAACGGCTTGACCGATTTGAATTATTTTTCGCATATGATCATATATTGGACCCGTGTGGGAAGTTATCATATCAATCGCCATCTTGGATTCAAAATGGGCACCCAAAAAAGCATTTACCACACCGTTCTAACTAGAGGAATGAAATTTGGTACGAAGGTGTATTATGAAGAGCAGTTTCAGAAAATATTTTGAAAAAGTCGCCATCTTGGATTCAAACTGGCCGCCCAAAATGGGTAAGGAAGTATGGGGGCAGAACTTTATTCGTCCCGCACCAACTGGTGGTCAAATCAGCTAGTCTATTATATAACGTTTGACACTAAAACAGGACGTTCGCATTTTTGGCGTTGCTTTCCTTCTTCTAACTGACGCTTCACTTGACAAGCAATAATATCCCATTTTGTAATATAAATATAACTATTAACGTTTCATATACAAGAAAGCATTTTAGGTTCCACGCGTATAACCCCGTAGCGATATCGTTTGAGTGTCAGGTTATAAAATACTGGTATCTCAGTTCTATCCCTACTCAGCTTTGTTATTTTTTTTTCTGTGCTCTCTATGTAATTCGTTTACACAAACATTTGTTAAGAGAGAACAAAGCTCTCTTTGGACTCCATTGTAACACTTTTTTTTTTGGCGACTGCAAACATTTTTTTTTTCTGTGCACTGGGGCCTAGTCTTCGCCCTCTATTTTTCTGGGAGAAGATGTCCTTGTCAAAGAACGTCATCCCTGACTGCTGACGTCCTCAGGCCTTACATGACTCAGCCCACTAACAAAAAAGTTAAACTACAGTGCACAAGTTAGTAACGTCTGTGAGTAAATTTTGATCTCATTCAGTCATACAGGACTATGCAAGTGTGTTGGTTTCATTCTTCGAATATTGACTAATCCAGTCGAGCAGTGATTTGTCGGAATACTTATTTTCTAGTGTTCTAGTTCCTCTGCGAGACTGCTTTGTTTTTCTTTCCTTTTGTTTTCTGATAACAATCGGAAGTGTGGCAAGAAAATCGGGTGACGAACTTCCTTGTATTGACTGCGTCATCACAATCAACAGCTTTGTCATTCGTCTGATGGGGTTTCCAGAACTCGAGAGTGTCGGATTGAGTGCATAACGTTCTAACTGAAGCAGCAGCAGCCATGGATACTTGCGGAATGCAATGCAGCAAATATCTCTTGTTTATCTTCAATCTTATATTTACGGTAAGCAGTCTCAATAATCCTTTCATTAATTTTATGTTCCTTGCCTTCACATTTCAAGTACACTTTGGTTTAGTTAAACAATCGCCATTTTGGAATTTTGGAACTCACTCTTATTAGATCACTCTTTTGTGGATAAAAAACATGTCTGCAATTTTTAAGACGGAAGGGAGACTAGTGCAGGTATATTCTAGGTTTATGCTACGAATATCTCCTCCACAGTTTCTAGAGAGGTTTCTCAACGTAGGGGGCGTGTCCCCCAGGGGTGTCCCGGGTTTTGTGTAAGGAGGTCGCGAAAGGTGTGTGTGTGTGTGTATTAAATAGCTTCCCGAAGGCTTCAACTAAGCTAAACGAAACCGCTTCCAATAGACAAGAAAAGTACTTTTGGGAGGTCGCTGACCAGACGACATGGTAAAAGGGGATCGCAGCATGAAAAAGGTTGAGAAACGCTGCTCCAGAATATTCTTTATAGATTTGCATAACGTTCTAGGAATATCTGAAATTAGAGAATATGCTAGAAATATTTCTAGAGACTTTCCAAATGAATTTGTGAATAAATGTAGGGTGGTTTATTCTTTCGCAATATTCTCAAAACATTTTAGACATTTGTTTCTGGAAGGTCTAATATTAAGTTACACCATCAGCTTAATCTTGTCAGAAACATACGATATTTATATTTAATTTAAAATATTCTAAGAAATCGAAAATATAAATGGAATATTTTTGCAATATTATGTTCTTTGAAAGACGTGGCAAGGGGCTAAAACGAGGCTTAATTATGTTCAGACTTTTCTCAATGTAGTAAATGACACAGTGGAGCTAAATTCACGTTAATCTGTAGGTCCCGTGCTTTAGGGCATCTCCATAATAACGAATACAACAGAGAATTGCCACCGGTTCACCTTGTTAAGATAAAATTAATTTTATGGGCGGTAACTGCACTATGGCTTACGCCCGTCCGACCTTACGAGTTCACCTCGTCTAGAAACTTTTGGCTCATAAACTGTTCTCGTAACATAACGACAACCACCATCATCATCATTAACTGTAAAATAGAGCAATGTTCAGTGGCGGTTCTTCGTATATGCCAAAGAGTCTTATCTCCCTTCAAAATTTCGAAGGATATCAGCATTTTATGAACAATATTTTCTACCAGGAAGCTGATTTAATTCGTCTAGACAAAGTAGTCTTATTAATTGGGCAGTAAATTCAATAAAAATTGTGGACGTGAAAAATTTTCTAACTCGAAAAAGTCGAATAACCTGCCAACTCTAAAACGATATTCGTGAAATTCGTTTTCAGCCTGCATCAAATATGTTTCATGTCGGTGTTGCCAAATTGCAAAACATTTTGGAATGACAAAATAAGTCCATTGGTCATTTTCTGCAATATGCTTGTAACAAGTTGCTAAACAAAGCAAATTGTGACGAGCTAATCAGATATAAAATCAAATTTTTCCCGCCGCCACCAACAGAAGGAAACATTTGTGCATTTATACCGGTTCATTTCTTGCAGCAATAAGTCCAAGTTTCTCCTGTACATCCGAAGTATCTCCCTGAGGTACGGACGTTTCTAGATTTGAAAAGCATTCCACACGTATAAGGTAAAGTCGGGAGAGATTGCGTGGTAGGAGAGATTGCGCAGATCCTTGAAACGAATGGGACTGACGTGTTGCGCGTAAAGGATAAGTGAATACGTTACTGACAGACTCGTCAGTTAAATTACTGTGTGGATAGAAGCTGGAGCATAAGTGCTTGAATTTTCATAAAGGTTGTGTGTATTTTCAAAGGAAATGTTTTACTGTTAAAAAAAATATAAATCAATGAGTATCTGAGCAGATTCTTTGTCAGGAATAGTACTGTACGCAGTGTGCAGTCATTCTGGAACTTTCCACCCACGCTGTGTGGTGCGCAATCTCTCCTCCCTAATGAGGATAGTTAGCGCAAGCGGCAAGTAGGATAGACTGCGCAGTATATTTATTTAATACAATCAGAGGAGAGATTACGCATGCACGACGTAATTCTAAATCAGGACTAGATTCCGGTGTCATTTTTTGGTCCTGGCCCACTACTTCACACATGTTCACTGATCACCACACAGAGCCAATTATTTCTTACGATTGTATTAGAAAAGTTTATAAACACTACCAAGAGTAAGGCATATAACATTTAATAGAAATATCCAGGCTCCTTTAGCTAATTACTTTTGTAACAACAGTTTATAATGTTTTGGATAACAACAAGAAGTTTCTATTTGCTTCAAACCATCGAATATTCCCTTCTGCAGTCTCTCCTACCCATGTGCGTAAGCTTACCTACCCTAGTAGGAGAGAGTGCGCGAATTAAGGTTTTGGGAAAATAATTATCACTATGCATACAATGAATTATAACAAATATTAATAGTATGCGATTGTGTAAGACATAAAAGAATATATGAGGTACGTAAATAAAGTAATGACACTGCCAACACTGCGCACGAACCGGTAACGCTGGTGACGTGGAACTTGTAGGGGAGGTGGATGAACATGTGATACACCATCAGTGTAAGTTGGACCTCGGTAGTTTCACGTTGGTTGCTGTAGCGATTGTTTTACTGAAGTAGGTTTTGCTTGTGCATTGTGACAATGAGTGACACGAATATCGAGCAACGGTATGCGATCAGGTTTTGCTTCAGGCTTGGACACAGTGCAACCGAAACTTTTGCAAAACTTCGCGAGGTCTACGGAGACAGTGTTTTGTCAAGGGCTCTGGTGTTCCTTTGGTTTAAGGCATTTGCAGAAGGAAGGGAGTCAATTGAAGATGAACCTCGCAGCGGAAGTCCTTCGGTTGCAACAACTGATGCAAATGTCGACAGAGTCCGGGAGCTTTTTGCGTTCCGTTCATCAGTTGACGGTCAGAATGACCGGGGCAGAGTTGAATTTGTGTCACACCACCGTTCATCAGAATTTGACCAATGAATTCGGGATGCGTAAAATCTGCTCCAAACTAGTTCCGAGAAACCTCACGCAGGAGCAAAAAGACATGCGGAGGGACAGCTTCGTTTATTTTTTTGGATTCGATTGCAAATGATCTCCATTTTCTGGAACGTGTCATTACGGGTAACGAGGCTTGGGTGTTCCAATACGACCCGGAAACCAAGCGCCAGAGCATGGAATGGCACACTCCAAGCTCTCCAAGGCCCGAAAAAATGAGAATGACCAACTCAAAGATCAAATGCATGCTGATTTGCTTCTTTGATAGCCAGGGAATCGTTCACAAAGAGTTCGTGCCTCCAGGCCAAGGGATTAATCGACACTTTTACCGAGATGTTCTGGAAAGACTGCGAAAAGATGGCCATGAGAGTGCGAGTAAACATAAAGTAAATTGGGTGTTGCATCACGACAATGCGCCTTGTCTTGCAGCAATTTCAGAAAACACTTTTTTAGCCAGCAAGAACATTTCTGTGGTTCCTCAGGCTCCTTATTCGCCCAACTTGAGCCCTTGTGATCTTTTCCTATTCCCGAGATTGAAAACACACCTGAAGAGACGTCGGTTTGGGGACGTGGACAACATTAAAAGGCTGTAATCGAACAGCTGAAGGCTATTCCAGCATTGGTATAAAGAGTGGAAGAATCGTCTCCAGCGCTGTGTGGCTTCCGAAAGAGACAATATTGCTTTACAATGTTCTTGGAATAAAACAGGTAAAAGAAATGTCTCATTACTTTATTTACACACCTCGTATTTTGTACTATTTTAGAAGTTAGCGTAAAAATTAAAATTTATTGAATTTCTGCTAAATTGTGCGCAATCTCTCCCGACTTTACCTTAATTGAGACGGGTTGAAGTCAACACTTGCTGAAAGGACCCATACAAAATGAAGTTATTAAACGTATCAATTGACTTGAGTCCCTCAAATAAGCAGTCAATATTTACAACAGTCGTTCTTAAACACTAATAAATATAATTAATAATTAGGACTTTGGGCGGGCCAGGTCCTCTATTTTTTGGGCCGGGCCTACACTGCTTTCTCTTCAGGTCGGGCTTGGGGGTGGGAACAGGTCCGCTATTTCTTGGGGCCTGGCCTACACTGCTTTCTCTTCAGGTTGGGCCGGGCTCAGGCCGATTAATTGCAATTCTTTAATAATTATTGACTTTCGTTAAACGATAACTGGAATAAAGCCAAACGTTGAAGTCTGTGTGCACGTGGAGTGAAAGGTACTACAAACAATGCAATATGAAATAGTTTTGAAAAGGAAAGAAGATATGGCGTTACTTATAGAATATTTTACAAAGGAAAGTCAACATGTAGGAAACTTCTACGTTACTTTCGTCGGTACACGATAAATGAAGTGCTTTCACATGGGGTATACACCGTAATTGAGTTCGAAAAGGAAACGATTTACAATGTTTCTACCCATCAGCTTTCCTTCTAAAATGACGTCTCTGCCTTCCTTCCTTCCTTCCTAAGTAATCGCAAATTTTATAATCACAATTGCTTCATTTTTCCACTCTACAGCTCCCAAACGAAATGTTCCACGATTTAGTTCTCTAAGATATATTTAAGTTCATTTCAGCTAAGAGTTTTCAGCTCTCAAAATTCTACTATGAACTTGGGAACATCTTATGACAATACATTCTATAAAGTATGAGCGCTATTTTGGAGCCGCGGACGCTCAGTGGTAAAGCGCTCACCTCTGGTCCGTGGGGTCTCCGGTTCGATCCCGGCTCGTTCCATGTGGACTTTGTGGTGAAAGTAAACGGTGTGCGTGGGTTTCCTCAGGGTTCCTTTGTTTCCTCCCACTTTCTTCATTCCACCAATTCTCCTATCATCATCCATTCAGTCTGATCCAAATTTGCCTAAAGGCCTTAGATAAAATTCAAAGCTATTTAATACATTGAAATCAACAGTGGACACACAGTTTTGCATATTCAGCATACACAGAGGTAAGCTTTATACTTCCATTAAGAATAAATTACTTTTGAGCAAGTTGTGAAGAAATTAAATAATTTGATAAAAATACATTTTGCGTAATAAAAAGTAGGTAATGTTACAAAACGACAATTTTTAATTTGTAAACCAAAACTGGATTTTTTGTTTCCTGAGTGTTCGTTTTCATACGTATTACAAAAATAAACATATTTGTAATACAAATTTTAATTGTATAATGTGAATTGGGTTCCTACGTTTTCTTCTAAAATTTCGCATGTAATATGAAATGAACCAATCAATAGTTTCTTAAAATTCTAGGTCCATCACTTTGGTTTGGGTCTACATTATAAGAGCATATTATCACATAAGAACTGGAAGGTGTATTTTAAAGCTTACATATGATTCAAAGCAACAAAATTATTAAGAATTCTGTACTTTATTTCTACTATTTTAAAAAAATGTATTTTTTTTATTTAAATCATTGATCATGATTTGAGTATATAGTTTCAATGCCCCTGGGTGCCACCTACTCTTGGGGGTAATTACTACATGTTCACTGAGAAGGCTGTTCAGAGCTATATAAAGGATATTTCGATGAGGATAAAAGCGGGTCCTCTATAGCCTCGGGCCCTCCTGCTTTGCAAGCCTTGCAGGCCCTATTGTTACGCCACTGCTAACAGTTGAAAATCATCAGAGCTTGAAACTTAGGGCCATATTTATGATTCATTCCCCAAAAGGTGGGTGGCTCCCAGGAGCATTGAAATTATATGCTCCTGAGAGCCACCCGCCTCTTGGGAGTGATTCATAAATATGACCCTTAGAGTAGCCTTGAAACGTACTAACTCTTAAATAAAATCCAAAATACATAGGATAATAGCAAATATTTCTAGTCAAATTTGTTTTAGTTTATCGTGCCATCACAGTTATTAATTCGTGTATCAAGTAGCAAACATGTACTCTTTTTCACTTGATTTTTGTATGCAAACTTCCGAATAGCAAAACAGTTCCTCCACTTTAATGTCGATATAAAAACTTTGGTAAATTTTATTTTTATATAGGCCAGTATAGTAGTAACTTTGGACTTTGGCTCGTCACGATTCGCTCCTTAGCTGTTAAAATCCACTCCCATGCCCCTGCCGGGACCTTCGAGCCGCTGGCCTACCGCCGCACACCACACGACCACCAGGCCAGCATTTTAATATCGATATGTTGTATAACCTGTTCTTCTGTTTGTGTTTCAGTTATGTGGTATTGGACTTATTATAGTAGGAGTCCTGAATCTTAAATTCGCCAATATGTTTGATCATATCGAAGGAATTGTGATATCTTCTGGAACATACGCAATTATAATTTTTGGTGCTGTTGTGTTACTCATCGCTTTCTTTGGTTGCTGTGGGGCTATTACGGAGTCAAGATGTATGCTTATCACGGTAAGTTGAAGGTATCGTGATCTACGTAATGATACTGGAGTGATAGGTTAGTGTCGAAAGATAGACGCCAGAGCAAACATTTAACATCGTGCGTCCACTTCCAGTCTAAGGGCTGATTTACATGCAAGCTTGCTTTGCGTGCGATTTGGGTGAGTAGCCAGTTGAAGCACTTGTGTTATTGTGTGTTCTACATATTACGTAATAAAACACGTTCTTCAATTGGCTACTCACCCAAATCGCACGCAAAGCAAGCAACGTAAGCTTGCATATAAATCAGGCCTAATACGAACCAAATCTTCAGTTCTTAGTGTTTTACTCTTGTTATCACTGTGCGAAACAATTTCTTATTTATGCCTTAATTCGTGAGTTATAGACGTACCAGCCCGTGGATATAATAGTAGGGCCTACATGTTGTAAATGATATTTATTTATTATTTAATTATTTGCAAGAATTAAGACAGTGTAGATCGATAACAAGTGTAAATAACTGAGTTAGAATTGAATCTCTTAAACTGGTAGTAGACAATCGAGATTAACCCCACCGCTCCCACACTTCATATATTTATTAAATGTTTAATGTCATCGATCAGTCCAGTATTAGTTTTACCTAGATGTCACTGGTTGATATTGATTTTCTTTACATGTAATTGGAGTTACTAAATGGTGATAGGTGAAAACATTTGCATGTTTTGTAAGCGTTAAAAAGCGGGTTAAATTTGTGTTGTCTAGCACTAGCTTGTAATCTACTATGATCATAGTACCTGTCTCTTATACCAATCAAAAGTGAGTGTTAGGGCAGATTTTCATGAACGCTTGCGTTGCTTGTGATTAGCCAATTGAAACACGAGTTTTAAGGTCCCCTATTACGTATTCTACTTGTAACACGTGTTTCAATTGGCTATTCACCCAAATCGCAAGCAACGCAAGAGTTAATGAAAACCAGCATTTAGGGCTGGTTTCCATGAAAGCTTCTGTTGCTTACTTTGCTTGAGATTTTGGTGAGTAGCCAACTGAGACACGTGTTTTATTTTCAGATAAGTGTAACGCATGTTCCAATTGGCTATTCATCCAAATCGTACGCAAAGCAAGCAACGCAAGCTTCCAAGGAAAGCAACCCTTAAGTTGAGTCTACATCAGGCCAAATTTGTAAGCGTGCACATATTGGTGGGGACTGTCTCAGAACAACTAAATCGTCAATCATTTCTTTCCTACTCTGGACTTTTAAAGCAGAGAACAAGACAGAGAATATACGTATTTACATAATTATCAACTGCAGAAATTACAGTGCACTATATTTTTGAACACACCCGAAATATAAACATCTAAGCGAGCCGAAATGATTTCCATGTGTTGTTGTTTAAAAGAATATTTGTTTTAAATTATTTTATTTTTAAGCCGTGTTTAAAACATGTTAATTTTATTTTTTGAAAGATCATATTATTTTTAAGAGTAAGAAAGAGCGTTTTTTTTTTTAACCAGTAAAGCGTATGCAATTTGTTTCGTGTGAAAGCTCGTTTCCAGCTATTATGGTTCCGCAAGGCTTCAAAGGGAGACATGAAATGCGTTGTTTTGATTTGTACTTTATCGTTTGAATGCTAGAAGCATTAAATATGAATTCGTTATCAATAACATGAAAGAAGAGGTTCATATTTCAATTCTTCCTTTTTTTATTTATTGCGAAAAACTGCCAGGAAAAGAAAAACTTCAAGGACATGTATTTGCTTCTATCATTAGTTCATTGCATTGCTCTGTCCCTTTTTTATGTTTATGAGGAAAGGAACAGTAGCGAGTAACTGTACAGATTTGATACCAGTAATCATTTTTTATTCGGTGCTTGGGGTTTATGTCAGGTGGTGAAACTTACTATGGTACGTTGTTTCTTTGCTGTTCGTTATAGATCCATTATCAATGGGTTGCACAGGAATGGAAAAAAGGATTTAATCTGGGCGCACTTTTTTAAAGCTAATCAAACCTTCCGAAAAAAAAAAAGAAACGAAAAAGCCAAATGTAGACTGTGTAAAAAGAAAATGGCAGACCTTGTTGCTCAAATAAGAGAACATTTCAAGAAGTGTAATTCAAATCCCGGCCAGGCCACTGTAGAATTGTCCTCCAGTGTTCCCATACCTGGAGCTCTGAGGTATACTCAGCCTCCTATCAAATTAAGTACCAGAGTGTCCTTGGTATTCCTGGGCAATTTGGGAGGTAAAGACAGGCACTTTGGGAGTGTGGGTCTGACCATTCCACCTCACTTTGTTCCCTTGGTCGAGAATATGTGGAGCGCTACCTCCACACACGCCATGCCCGTTCACGGCTCGTGCGCATTGCACAGAGTATATACCTTTACCTTTTATATAATAAATAGCAAATTTCATCAAATTTGGTCAAATACGTAGAACCTACAATTTCTAGTAACCCTACGTAGGCCTACCCAACTCAATTTAACATGAATCCCTATGTTAAATTGAGTTGGGAGTTACCGTGAATGTAAAAGTTTGGCCACCACTGCAGATCCATTCTTTGGGTCATATACACTAACAATAGAGGGGGGCCAAACTGGCGTTCCATTAGATCAAGAGTGATGACGTCATCAACATGGCCGTCCGTAGAATTTCTAATAAAATTTTTAAACGCTTATAATTTCCCACAGAATAGAGATGAAACCGCCGTGTTTGTTCCAAAGTAAAGTAAATTAACTGCAAATTATACACAATTAGTTGTAGTATCTGTATATGGTGCCATGTTTGAGATATGTTGAAGCAAACTGGAAAAATGTATTTTTTTGACACTCGTGTTTAATTTTAAATCTGAATAACTCCGTAATTATCAAGAATTCTAAAAATATTGTAGTAACAAAAAATGTAGATCTTATTATGATCTATAAAACGGTACCAATATATTTTCTGTGTCATTTTCATATAATGTAGTTATGTGATTTTATATGAGACATGGTGTGGCGGCTTTGTAGCTGTAATTTAAAGGTATGTTATATTTGTATCATTAAATAAGAGTTACCACTGCAGATGTAGTCTTTAGGTCACCTAATTAATAATATAGGGTGGGAGAAGTTACAATCTAATAGACCAAAATTTATGACATCATCAATATGCCCGCCCGTAAATATTCTAGTAAAATATTTAAACTCGTATAACTTCCCACTGGAAGGAGATAGAAAGAATCTCTTTGCACCAAAGCAATGTAAGTTTTACTTTTGCGCTACAACGTTAGCGAACTACGTTTATGTTCTGGCAACGCCACACCACGTCGGTCAGAAAAAGGAATGGGCGGTAAAAAGTTTGCCTTCTCATTCACTCAAAGTTCAAAAGTTCTTATCTGGTAAATGAATTACATCGCCTGGGCCTTTCAGTGAACTACAATAGAGTAAAGTATCTGGAGCGAAAAATGGGTGATTCTGTGTTACAACAGTTCAACACTGAGGGTGTGGTATGTCCCACAGAAATGCGTTATGGTCTCTTTACTGTTGCAGCTGTTGATAACATCGACCATAATCTATTCTCTAGAACTTCGAATGATTCTTTTCATGGAAGTGCAATATCACTTTTCCAAGCAAGGTACGATGAGAATGACGGCGTTAAGAGACACTTTCCTCTCATGGCTCGAGGTCCAAAGAATCTAAGGCTTTCAGATGAATTTACAACCTTGCCTCAACTAGCTGAAGGATGTTTGAAGTCTGCTCCAGCAATATTAAAGAAATAAATAATGGAAACCAAATGTAGCACTCTTTCTCAAGAGATACAAAAAGAGGACGAATGGGCTAAGTGTGTTATCTCAAAACTTGATAACAATACAAAAGTCGAACAATTAAGTGCTGGAGTTACTTGGTCAGCCTATCATAAGAAATTAGTAACGAAGGTGCAGCCAAACATTGGTGAATTGTTCCCTTTATTTAAAGAATCGTTTAGTGATTCACGAATGATTCTTTACGCAATGGAGTTGGTTAAGAAAGGCATACATCATTAAAATCCAGACCAGATACCCGTGATAACTGGGGTTCAGCCAATTTATGGTATAATGAAGAGACTTCAGTGGAGCTATGATTCTCTGAAATATATTGTGATCATGCTTGGAGGCTTTCATACAGAAAATCACAAAGCAAAGGCGATTGAAGATATCTTGCAGGGATCAGGATGGATTGAAGCTCTTCTCGAAGGTGGTTTAGTCTCTCAAGGAATCGCAGATGGTATTCTAAAAGCCGTACATGTCACAAAGGCTAGATACGCACATCAGATAACATAGGTAGCACTTCAATGAAGCTTACGAAGAAGTATCACCGGAAACTGAACTTAATACTTGGGTTAAGAACAACAGTATGTACCCTACGTTTGCGTATTGGATTCTTGTTATGGAATTAGAGGCTCTGTTGCTGATCTGTGTACGTGCTCATAGAGAGGCAAATTTTTAACTTTATGTTGCAGCCTTGGAACATCTCGGAGGTCTCTTTTTTTGCATGTGACCACTACCACTATGCCAGATGGGTTCCTATCCATGTTAATGACAAAACTATTACCAAAATCGGTCCTTAATGAATTCAAGATTGGAAGGTTCACTGTCAATAGATCTAAGAAACATTTCTCTTCCATTGCAATCAATCAAGGCCATGAACAGCTAAACAAAATACTAAAGGAAACAGGGGAAGTAATTGGCTTAACGCAGGATCCAATTGCTCTTCTGAACTGGTCTACGTTTGCTCTTGAAGTAAATAAGCGACTTGAGGCCTTTAAAATTTCTTCTGGGTATGAAGACAATGAATATAATGAGTGTGACTACTTTCATCATGATAAAATGGCAAAAAGGACAAGAAGATTTTCTATGTGATGTGAAGAACATGATTGAAGCGATTCGGAAGAATGGAAATCCATTTCTCGAGTTCGGTAATGAACTAGTGAATCTTCAAGGAGACGTTAGCGAAGACAAAGAATCAGTGTCAATCCTTTTGGATAAAGGTAAACAACAATATGACAGTTTCGTGAATGACGTCCTCATTAGAAGAAGTAAACCATTTGACACCCCAATACAGAAAATAATTTTTTGGTGTTCAAAACAGCAAAGCGTAAGCGGGTACAAGAAAAGCAAGTGAGAATATTAAGAGGAAATGTTTCTCTTTTGGGCCAAATGTACGTAGCTACACAATCAAGAAAAGGTAATATGGACGAATTCTTTGCTCATGAATTTTAAGAATATCCTCCTTCAATTGCAAGTAACACTGACAAGATGTACCGTTCCAAGAAAGCTGACGTTCTTGTGTGCCTCCGGAATGAGGGTCAGGCCAATGAAGCAACAGATGTGATTTCAGCCGAGCCTTTAAATTATCATGCTATTATTTGGGATGGTGGAGCCTTAATTCATTTTCTGACTCCTACGGTCGGTTCAATAATATTTGAAGACTACTTTTGTATGTGTTTCTTGAGGCAAATTAAAATTGAAATGGGGAAAACATTGACATTACATGTTTTCCGAGACAGTTACTTTGAAACGTCCATAAAAAAAAACGAGACACGTGAAGATGGAATGAGACAAAAGGTAGGCCGTGAGGATACCCAAAGATGGGTCAATGTTTTTGTGTCACTCACAAAACAAACAGGAATTATTTAAATATCTAAGTGACGAATCTGTTTCAAACCTTAAAGATGTACAAACTGATTTCTACATAACTACAGACGATACCGTTTGCCATGTTGGGCCTGGAAATAACGTGACAGAAAGATGCAACCATGAAGAAGCTGACACCAGGATTGTGTTACATGTGCTGAACTCATTGAGAGAAGGAGCAAGGGCAATACTAGTACGAACCGTGGATTCCGATGTTGTTGTCATTTTAGTTTATCATTTTAACAGCTTCTTAGAAATTGCAGAAGGCTGTCACCTGTTGATACATTTCGGAACAGGAAATAAGAAAAGAATAATTGACGTAGAGAAGATCACCAGCCCTCGGACCACTTAGAAGTCGTGCTCTGCCACTATGGTATGCTCTCACTGGATGTGACTCAACATTTTCAATAAGAGGAAAGTCGAAAAGTATGGCAGAGGAGCCCTGACTCACTAACTGAAGCATTGGTGAACATGATGGATAATCCTTTCACTCTTCTGGATTTTGACGCACCCGAGTTCAAATCTATTGAACTGTTTTTATTAATCTATATGGAAATCAGGAAGAAGACACCATCAACGATTTAAGGAAAACAATATTGTGCCACAAAACCCAAAATCCAAAAAATTGCCTCCTACACAGAATGCTCTTCTGCATCATTGCAGACGTTCTATTTACCAAGCAAGTATTTGGGCTTCTGCAAACATGGCCGAAATTACACTTCCAGATCCTTGCAAATATGCGTGGAAGAAAGAAGCAAATAGACTCCTACCATTATGGATCAACATTCCCATTGCTGCTAGTACCTGTCAGGAGATGGTCAAGTGTGGATGCAAGAAGAAGTGTTCAAAATCATGCGGCTGCACGAAGAAATTATTAAATTGTACCGCACTTTGCAAGTGTTCGTGTAAACATAAATGATTGGCCTTATCTTATAAAATGTAAAAGTTATTACTTACTACTATAGTAGTTTGCTAACACTGTAACGGGAAAGTAAAATTAAACTTAGTTTCTCCCAAAAAGAAAAATAATGTCTCCATAATTAGCGTGTCAGAGATTTTAGATAAAAATGATTACAATGCAAAACAATATTGCTAACTGAAATATTATGAAACTTCATTCTGTAAAAATAAAATTTTGTCAACACTCGCATTTCTTATATAATTTTTAACTTCGAGAATGGTATCCAAAATTTATAGATAACAGGATATAAAAGAGATTCTGGACCATTACAAATTCATTTTGTATAATATGCATTTAACTTGCTTTACATTGATGCAATGAATGCGATTCTATCTTCTTTCTGTGTTAAGTTATACGGTTTTGAATATTTTACTAGAATATTTATGGGCGGCCATATTGATGACGTCATAAGTTTCGGTCTATTAGAATGTCACTTTTCCCACCTTATATTATTAACTAGGTGACCTAAAGACTAAATCTGCAGTGGTGGAGCATCTTCAACTCTTATTTAATGATACAAGTATAACATACAGTACCTATAAATTACAGCTACGAAGCCGCCACACCATGTCTCGTATAATATCACATAACTACCTTATATGAAATGATACATAAAATATATTGATACCGTTTTATAGATCATAATAAGATCTACATTTTTTGTTACTACAATATTTTTAGAATTCTTGATAATTACGGAGTTATTCAGATTTAAAATTAAACACGAGTGTCAAAAAAATACATTTTTCCAGTTTGCTTCAACATATCTCAAACGTGGCACCATATACAGATACTACAACTAATTGTGTATAATTTGCAGTTAATTTGCTTTACTTTGGAACAAACACGGAGGTTTTATCTCTATTTTGTGGAAAATTATAAGCGTTTAAAAATTCTATTAGAAATTCTACGGACGGCCATGTTGATGACGTCATCACTCTTGGTCTAATGGAACGCCAGTTTGGCCCCTCCTCTATTGTTAGTGTATATGACCCAAAGAATGGATCTGCAGTGGTGGCCAAACTTTTACTTTCACGGTAACTCACACTTAATGATTCATACCTACTATAAGTGCTTATTAATAAACCGAAAGCACGTCTGAAACGAGATAGAAGCTACTGCAGATAGAGTTCCTATCATAACCCCTACCAATTTTTTATTTTTGAGAAAATGTTTTAAACACGTTTTTTAATCTCTGAAAAAGTATTTTTTAAAAAATTGGTTTTAAACATATGTTTCTTTTAAAAGTATGTTTTTTTGTAACCCTGCTATATACTTAGCCGTGTTAGCAGTCTATTACTCAGTACTTTGTAACACGTTGAGAGTAACGAGATGGAACGGTAATTATTACTGTCCGATTTATAAACTCTTTTAATAATCCGGAACTGTTATGGAGGTTTTCCATTCCTTTGGAAGCTCCTCCTTTCTCCATATAGCGGTTATCAATTTATTCAGTTTCTTGATTAGTGCCGTTCTTCTTGCTTTAATTAATTCGGCTGGAATATTGTCTATTCCCGGTGATTTGAATGTTTTAAATTTCTTTATCGACATTTCGACCTCAATCTCGCAAGGTGTATCCACGCTTCTGCGGTGTAGCTTTCAAATTCCTCTGTTTGTTCCCCGTTGTGTACATTAAGAAGTTTGTCGAAATAACTTTTCCACACATCAACAATTTTAGTCGGATTCGCCTGAAGATCTCCACGTTCATTTCTAATCATTCCTAACCTCGGCTGGTAGGTTACCTTTTCTTAACGAGTTTATCCCTTTGTATAGATCTCGTATGTTATTTGTCTTCCCGTTTCCCTCTATCTCCTGAATTCTTCTGCGTCAGATATTCTCGCTTTTGTTTCTGAATTCGTGTGTAGTGTTGCGCATCGCGTTACTGTAATGGTTCATATTTGCTTTGCTTTCATTACTTAGCCGTCGTTGACTTGCTTGTTTCCGTGTTTCATGAAGCTTAAGGCATTATTCATCAAACCAAGGCTTGTTTCTCTGGTGTTTCTTCTCACCTATACGTTTCTTTGCTGTACACATCAATTTATTTATTAATGCCATCTTTAATAATTACTTGACTCGGCTTCGAACCCGTTTGAGATTTCCAGTTGGTAATTTACGCTCGGATTATTTAACCGTTTAACTTCGAATTTCAATCGTTTTGATCCTTTGCTTCCCCTGTTTGTAATGCACAACTTTTCCCTCACTTTTGTAATCACTAACTGATGGTCGGTGTCACCTTCTGTTCCTTTATAGGACCTCCTGTACATTATGTTGCTGTGTCTTTCTGTTTACTAATATGTGATCGATATGGTTGAGAATTCTGCCATCCGGAGATTTCCATGTGTGGGTCTTTGTGTTTAAAGTACGTGCTCTATACCAGTAAGTTTTTCAAGATTACGAAAGTCTTTCTCCAATCTTGTTGCTGATTTCGTAAAGGTTGTGTTTGTCTATTGTAGGTCTATATTTTTCTTCCCTCCCTACCTTGGCGCTGAAATCACCCAACACAATTTTCGTATTATACTTCAGTAATCGGTGAAATACCAAAACGATTTCTAATTACTAACCAAACCAAACTATGACTATTTTTATTTTTACTAAGGACGAAAGTAGCTTGTTCTATGGCTAGAGATCCCTCTTCTCCCTTCCCCTTCAGGCTAGGTTAGGAATTAACTCTTTGTCTCTCTTCGTTACGTACTTCAATAATTAGTTCAATTAGTTTTAAAGAAAGACTAATGATAACTAATAATTTGTTTGCAGACACTTTTGGAAGAGAATGATGTCTAGATACTATCCCGTTATAATATAATATGTTGCTTTCCCCACGTACTCCAAGCTTCTACAAGTGCACCAGTGTGAGGAGTGATTTTCATGAAAGCTTGCGTTACTTGCGATTTGGGTGAATAGCCATTTGAAACACGTGTTACACTTACCTTAAAATAGAACACGCTGTGAAACACATGTTTCAATTGGCTACTCACCTAAATCGCACGCAACGCAAGCTTTCATGAAAATCAGCCCTTACTTGGTAGGGCCTCTGCGTCTCTTGCTTGTTCGTCCGCGTAAACGAACCCACACATCACCGGACGTCCGCCGGATGTCCAAAATACGTCCCGAATGTCCGAAGAGATCCGGGATATCATGGGACATCCAAGGGATGTCCGCTGGACATCCGAAACAGGACGTCCAAATCATATCCATCCCGGATATCCCTCGGACATCCTCTATGCCCTACAATGTCCAGTATTTTCCTTCCAGATATAAGTGTGAAGATAGACTCAAAAACGAAAAGAAATAATGTTGGGTAATTGGAGAAAATATGTACTACCTTTACTTGAAGTGCTCTCTGAGCATTGTGGTACAAGTAACTAATTATTTGAAAAAATCTGCTATTTAATTTTGTCTAAAATACTCCTATTTTATTAAGTTGATGTTTCATGCGCGTGAGTTTGCTTCAATTTCAGAAGGTTCCGAGTTTAAGTCAGAAACTGCATGTCCACCTTGGCTGAGATTTCCCAGTTTTCGGCAGTCCTTCGAAGTACCGTGGTGGTTCTCGATTAATGATGGAATCGCCTCCCTGTTATTCCTTATTAAAGTTCAATTTCCAGATGCTAATATAAAAATTCAGATAAATATGTGTGGGCTAGAGTTATTTTGGCGTTTTATGAGTATGAAATCCTGTTTTTAACTGCAGGTTTGGAAAGATATTTGGCAAGGAACCTGTAAATTTCTTGGGACACCTGAAATCATTTTGCCTATTGGGATTTTAGGAAAGTAGCTATCAGAAACGGAATCTGATCGTCATTTGTTGAAACGTTATTGGTGACTGGGAAATGCGCTTTCATTTGTTTTTGTTTATTCCAGTCGAGGGAGTAGGTTTATATATTTCGTGTAACGTTTTTATTTTAAGAAAATCTGAAGAATTGCAGTGACGATATTAGTTTATAGTAAATTGCTTAGGCCCTATATACACTTGAGTTTCATTTAATTAAATCTGATGGGTCCAAGAGTGATTCGGTTAAACGAAAATTCGGTTAGACCAGAAACATAGTGATTGACATACTGTAGTTTGGTATTGTACAACACGTTAAAAGAGCAACTTATTTTAAAATAAACAATTTTTCAAACATAGGCCTACCACTATAATGTTAAAGTACAATACAGTACAGTACACGCTACTGAATTTACAAAGAACTTTAAAAAAAAAACAGTGTCTTTTCTTATTTTCGGCTTTCATTATTGACAGTAAAAGTACCCGTTGCCTACTCTATTATACCGGGTGAGCGAATTGTCTATAGAATGTTACCGGCAAGGCCGCTTTTAAGTTCCATAGATGTGCAAATATTGCAACTGGAGGTCAGACGGAATGTTGTTCTAGAGCGTGCTAGAATGTTGAAACTTGCAACGTTTGTTCCTTTTCTCCCCCTTACCTCAGAACTTAAGGCGCTACGACGACAAACGCATTTTACCGGTATTTCTTCACTATATATGCACTTCAACACCCATATCATGAAAATCACTCTATGCATAACTTTCAATTTCTTTTCCCACTTGGAATCTTCGCAAACGATCTCTCTTACGTCGTAGTATTTATGCATTTTGAAATTCTAGACACTTCAATGACATAGGGCTACGTTAGGCTAGAAAAGTCAGATTAGATCGTTTTTTTAAAATTGTGCATTTAAAATTCTACACATTTGACTTACATAGGCTTTAGTGTGGTTACGTGTGCTTAGGTTAAATGAGGTGAGGTGTGGTTAGGTTAGTTTAGGTTAGGTTAGCTTAGGTTATGTTAGTTTAGGTTATGTTAGGTTAGCTTATGTTAGGTTAAGTTAGAATAGATTCGATTAGGCTAGGTTGGTTCGGGTTAGGTTAGGTTATATTATCCCTGGTACACTATACAATGCAAATCATATTTAATAGTCGTTCATTTTTGTAAGAATTTGTCCGATTTAAGAACCTGGCCTGCAACTGAACTATCTGTAAAATATGTAAAATTACCACATTGTGATGGGTTTGCAGTATTTCCTCTCTTGCACTGCTATTCCTCAAGATATATATTATTCATTTGTGTTTAAGACAATGAGAGTGAGTTAGACGCCCACTTATGTTTTAAGTCCACACATGCTCTGTAGGTTAAATAACGTTTAGCGTATACCGTGTCTTTTATGATTTGTAACATTGTGTTGATCACATTGCATTGAATTCAAGGGGTCGTGTGTTCCAATTCGCTGTAGCTACTGTATTTATTAATCCGGTGATAGAAGCTATCTGAATAAGTAATAAACACCGACCGAGTAAGCGCCTTCAAAGTAGCATTGTGAATATACTTTTTTTAATGACAGGAACGCTTCCGGCGTCCGTGAAACAAGTTGGGGATAGAAATTTTCATGTCATTTTTGCAGTACCGTTACTCCGTTACCGGGCCTGGATGGTACATTTAAAGAAATTATGAATTCGTTGCTGTCCGATGGACATCTCTATACAGGTCCTATAAATGTACGTTGCTGACCTAAAAAGGACATCCGTAGAATGTCGAAAAGTCGCGCTTACGGATGTCCGATGACATCCGTATTTGTCCTTTAAATGCCCATTGCTGACCTAAAAAGGACGTCCATAGAATATCCAAAAACCTTGCGTACGGATGTCCGATGGATATCCATATTTGTCCTTCAAATGTCCGTTGCGGATCTAAAAAGGACGTCCGTAGAATGTCCTAAAACCTTGCGTACGGATGTCCGATGGTCATCCCTACATCTCCTATAAATGTCCCTTGCGTACCTAAAAGGACGTCCGTCGGATGTCTACAGGAGTTGCGTATGGATGTCCTACGGACATCCATTGGACATCCGCGGGACCTTTTTTCGGACATCCTATGGACATCCGACATGTCCGCCAAGGATATCCATGGGATGTCCGTGTGTTGTCTGGGAAGTAAGGGCTTACACTACATAACATTCAATATTAGTCTATTTTAGTCCTGTATTCTTTTTAGAATCTCATACACTAATGCAAGGTTGAAGGGTAGTGGGAACAAGTCATCGCCTACTTTGAATCTCTGCAAATCTCGGAACTGACATTTCGTTCCTATACGTTTTCTTCTCATGAGTCGTTGACATACATCCTCACCAGCAGACATTTTTATTTTTTTTTATTTTCGGAATTTCAAATCATACCATAATATTGTGTATCATTATGCATTCTTAAAGTGCAGGGCCATTCTCGCGCAGGCGCATTACTCCTTAAACAGTAAATATTACTCCTTAACCGTAAATAAGATTGACAAGTGGTTGATTTCCAATTTCCAATTTGACGTATTGGTTGAATGTCGGAAAGCTAATACGGAGAACCTAGGATCGAATGCTGGTTTAGTTTGTATTTTTTAAAGAAAAATAATAATTTTATTTAAGTCAGGTACGATGTTGTTGTTTTTTTTTTTTAATTGCATTCTCGATTAAATCGTGTTTTTTTCAAGCTTTCGAAAATAGGACTTTCTACGTTGACACGCAAGTAATAAACATATCGTCGGGGTACAAATGTTTCGATCGTCAATAAATACGTGTTTATTATCAATTTAGAAAATATATTAATGACGTATATTTTTATTTTTCATCGTTATTATTTGTCATAGCAATATATAAATATCATTATAGATAAATAGTGCAAATAAAAAGCAAACGATGTTGACATTTATTTTTCCCCTATTATTTTCGAGTTACAATTTCGTTGTCCTTCGTTTTTCTCGAAACAATGTTTTTGACTTAATCGTCCGATGGCAAATACCTAGACCATATTTTAGGCTAAGCTTGTGCATTTGAAAATGGATGTTTAAGCCAAAGCCTAACTTAGACTGAGACTAAATTCTGTCTTTGCAATCGGCCCAGTGTATTTCACTCGTAAACCGACAGACGATATTATGTTTGCAGGATTTTTCTTCACTCATACCATGCAAATGCCGGGATCGTCCTGGCCGACTACCTTCCAACATTCTCACTCCGCCCTATCCTGGCGTGAGTCTGAGGTGCCTGAAGGCTATAAATAGAATTCAAATCCAATAAGCATATGATCAGGGATGTAGTGGAGGGTATACTCTTCTCAATTTTTAGGCGTCACCGTACGCTAGGGGTGTTCGGAAGTCCAAAGTCAGTTCCGGAATTCGGAATTTCCCGGACTTCCGACTTTCCGAAATTCTGCCATTTTGGAATTCCCACAGCCGTGGTGGCTCAATGGTAAAGGGTTCAGCTCTGGCGCTTGAGGTCGTCGCTTCGATCCCTGATTGTGCCACGAAGGTTTTGTGTTGGACAAAAACCGTGTGCGTAGGTTTTCTCCGCGCTCTCCTGTTTTCTCCTACTTTCTCAATTCCACCAATCATCCCATCATCATCCATCCGATCTGAGCCAAAGTATCCTAAAGCCTTTAGGTTAAAGGCCTTACAAATTATATTCAAATTCATAATTTGGAATTACAGAATTTCGACTTTTCGAAATTCCGGAATTCTGAAATAGAATTTGAACCCAAGAATTTGAATTTTATTTCAGGCTTTTAGGCATTTTAGGCTCAGGCGTTCATCGTAAGAATTCTTTACACTATATTACACCTTATCCAGCAAGTTTTACTTGTGAAAGTAACGTGTCTAACCTTTAAGACATAAAAATACGATTGCTAGTATTTTCACCTAGTACGTCGCTTCAGAGAAACAAATATTTGATAGGAGTTGCCAACTACTGGGTTTAGATTACCAACAACTATTACACGCCTTCAGGTCTCGCAAATATGTAGCGAACGTAAGTGCCAATAAGAGGGCCTGGGCAAGAAGAGGTCCACAAACTGGTTAGAGGGTGCCAAAAAATAGGCTCTTTTGAAGTGTGAAAAAATATTTAAAAAATACGTGTTCTGCATTTTTATTATTTTCACTGTAAAATTAATTTCAGGAAGAATCTAAGGGTTATATTTATGAATAACCCCCAAGAGTGGGTGGCTCCCAGGGGCATTGAAATTATATACTCTGGGAGCCATCCACCTCTTGGGGGTGATTCATAAATATGTCTCTAAGAGTGTACTATATAGTGTAATAGTTATCATGACCAGAGAAGGAAAGCTGCAGTAGATCTGGTTTTAAAACGACAGTGGTCTTAAAGTGCCAATAACATTAGGGGAAAGTGCCCTATTACCTATTGTAAGTGACCTATTGTAAGTCTGAAATTGTGACCAAATAGATGGACTAAAATTGTTAAATTTTATAATGTATATTCCACATTACATCAACTATGGATACCTAAGTCTACGTAGCAATAAATTAATGCTGGAAAAACATACAAATTAAATTCTCAAACTGTTCAATTTTTACCTAGCAGAAAATGGGTTCCTAAATTCGGGTTGGGAATAAATATGGCAATTGAAGAAAATACAGCCTGAACTTTGTGTCTAGTTTATTTACCCATATACAAAAACAGCAATTAACACAGAAGTGTGCTGAATTATATCATTGTAGAGTTGTACAAGCTTTTGTTCACTCAGGGGATTTAGCTTTAATGGATGCAAGGATCGCACTTGAAAGTACGCCACATATGCTTCTCAACACCAGCACAAAGTTCATGCGACCAACAGAAACATTTAGTACATTTAATCCACGTTTCGGTGGACCTGTCTGTTGACCATAGCTGCCTGCAATAATATGCATTCTTCGTCCTCATCATATTCCGATGAAGACTCCTACAACAAAAGTTCATCATAGCTTGAGTCCGACTCCTCGTCCAAGAAGGCATCTTCCTCCTTTCTCTTCTTTCCCTGTTGGGTTTTCTTAGTAGAAAGTTTCGTATGACCGAATAACTTCCTCTTGCTAGGTTTCACACCGGATTCACTATGTTACACGTATGTTTGTTTCCCTACATTTCTTGACGTAGTTCTCCAAGGTCGTTTGCGGCACGTTGAAAGTTTTTGGTGTTTATAAATATCCCATACCTTTTTCAAGACAGCATCAACGGCTTTTTTAATTGGTTCCTGATCCCAGACACGTACCTGAAATTTGGAAACACCTTACCACCCGAAATTAAGACCCACTATTTCGTTTCTTCTTAAAGCATGCCGCATTCAACTGGCCTCTTTGTGGCTCCAAAACACTTACACATATAAAAGAATACTCCAAACTAATGCATTAGCTTTCGACTTTTCACTTACCTTTTATCTTTACTTAGAAAATACTCTCAACACTGGTGTATTCAAAAATCATTTTTCAAGCTAATATCATACTGGCTTAACTGACACAACATTCCTGCACACAAATGACACCAAACGCACAATGGTGACTGGGTGTCTTCTTTTCCGCATATTAGCAGTAACCCATGCAGATGGCAGCAGAATCGAATGGACATAACTGACTACCCGGAATTGGGACACTACCCGAAATTAGGGCTCCGCACCCTACTATACCTGTCTTAATGCGAAAATCTGTCGTAGATTCAACGTAGATTTACTTCTTCTAAATCCGGGTTGGTGATCTCCAGTTCTATTTCATCTGCGTATGCGCTTGGACATGTTAGCAAGTTATTACTGTAGCATGTTGCGGTAACGAGAATCTGCAGTAATTATATAATCTGATTTACCACTTTCTGTAATAGATCAGTTCTATTATCGAGACTTTCCATTCTTTTGCAAGCTCCTACTTTTTTGATATAACACTAATCAATTTTTCTAATTCGTTGATCAATTACCGTACCTCCTGCTTTGATTAATTCGGTTGGAATGTCGTAAATTCCTGGAGATTCGGAAATTTTCAGTTTCCTTATTACAACTGCATCTATCATGTTTGGCTCGGGTACGCACGGTACTGCAGTACAAATTCTGAGTAAGGGCTCATTTTCAAACCCGCTTGCGTTGTTTGCAATTAGGGTGAGTAGCCAATTGAAACAAGTGTTGTCTCGTGGTGTAGTTTTATTACGTGTTGTAACACGTGTTTCAAATGGCTATTCACCCAAATCTCAAGTAACGCAAGCGTGCTTGAAAATGAGTCCTAACTCAGTCGTCAAACAAGAATCTAAAATATTTCCGATATTTCTTACAATACGAAGACTTTGGTTTCCGTTGGTATAGTTAAATATTTGAAAGGAATTAAAGTTATATATTTTTCCTGTGAATTGTTCAATATTAGGATTTTGGACTGAAGTCTTTACATTTGTTTTATATAATTTCTTTAATATATTAGTGCATATTTGTTTTATGATACCTTGAGTTCCTAAATAGCAGTGCTTTACTCATATAAGTATATGATTCAGTTTTCAGTGATTCTGTTCGTACTGTTTGTGGCTGAACTTGCCGCTGGGATTTACATTTATGCTCAGAAGAATAAGATAGCGAACGTGTTGCAGGAAGAAGTTAGGGATTCCATGAAGAATTATACCAACAGTGAAGCTGTCAAAGAATTTTGGGATGTAATCCAGTTCACTGTAAGTATTTCAAATGTTTTGATTTAAAACCGTTTTACAGAGAACAAGAAATACAGTCTTCCTTGTCGACTCCATTTCTTGCAATTTGTTAAACCCAAGTTAGGAGATTTTGTGACATTATTGAATGTTTAAGTCCGACTCCATTTTGTCACATTCGAAAAGTTCCCTTGTCAGTAAATGCATGTATCGGGGTAACTCATAAGTAATGTTGTATGTGCGATGACAGCTGCAATGACGCCATCTGACGAGCAAATAGTGAAGTAGACGGCACGTACCATAGCTGAGTCATCTAGGACACTTGATTATGCAGCAGTTTGTAGAAGGAGAATGGTCTACTCCACGTTTTGGAAGTGAAGATTGTGTTTGATCATAATTGTGTCGGAGGACCACATACGCCATGTCATGCTGTATGAATTTCACCAGGGACATCCATCCAGCGCAGCTGCACGAAACATCAATGCCGTATATGGTCAGGGTGTTGTGGATGTAGGAAAGTGCCAGAGGTGGTTCCATAGGTTTCGGTTTTGGGACACCAGCCTCACCGATAAGCCACGATAAAGAAAACCTGTGCAGCTGGACAACAACGTCATGCGAACAGTGGTGGACGCAAATCCAATGAAGAACCGGCCAGTGAACTCCATGTCACCCATTCGACCGTTCATTGTCATCTGCAAGACGCTTGGTGTACGTGTCGAAACTCGGGAAATTGATATCGCATGCGTTAACGCCTCAACAGAAGCAGCAACGTGTTGACATCTGATCTGCAGTTCTCTGCTCATCAGTCACATGTGAGACGAGAGCCACTGCCGGACAGAATGATGACACGGGATGAGACGTGGGTCCTCTACCATAACATTACACGCAAACGGCAGTAGGTACCTAAATGGAGGGTGCAGGAACCGTGCCAAAATAGGATCTACATCCCTGCCAAGTGGTGTTGAATGTTTATTGGGATATCCGTGGGATAATCCATTTTGAGCTCTTGCCACGTAACCTGACCATCAATGCAGATGTCTACTGTCAGCATAGCTTGAACGCCTATGGGATGCATTGTTGGAGAAACCTCCTGCTTTGGTTAATTGTAAGGGTGTGCTCATCCACAATGATAACGCGCGTCCACACACGGCAAGAATGACTTGTGCTAAGATCGAGGAATGTGGCTGGGAGAAACTCCCCTAGCCGGCATTTTCACCAGATCTTGCACCAACAGACTACTGTCTGTTCTGCAGCCTGCAAAACCATCTTTACGGGAAAACACTGCAAAATAAGGATGATGTGCGCCGAACAGTGACCCAATTCAATGTTTAACTTTCAATAATTATTTTCCCCACACTTCTGTGAACGTGTGAGTAGTTTCTTAATGCCGTCAGTGTAAAATTGTTCATCCTGACGACGGAACACCAGCCACAATTCCTGCTTCACTGCATCGTCCGATTCAAAATGGAGGCCTCTCATGTGTTTCTTAAGTTTCGCAAAATCGGATGGGTCCAGATCTGGGTTGTATGCAAGATGACAATGAAACTAAAACGCTGAATCTTTGCAGTACTCATTGCATAGTTTAAGGGTGAGCATTGTCGTATTGAACGAGAGGCCCCATTTTGTGGATGAATTCGTCGAGTTCATGTTTTCATTTTTGTGAGATTCTTACAGTACTGATCAGAATTGATTGCAATAACCTGGGTCTCCTCTCTATTTTACGGCCGTCGGCTCGAAGGTCCCGGATTCGAGTCCCGGCAGGGGTATGGGTGTGGATTTTAACAGCTAAAAGCGAATCGTGACGGGCCGAAGTCCAAATTTACTAGACTGGCCCATATAAAAATAAAGCTTACCAAAGTTTTGTCTATTGTACGGGTCCTACAGACTAAGGACTTCACGAAACATCTTCGTAGTACCTTACTTTCGCTCTCACTTAGCTCCTTCATGCCACGGATTTTAATTAGACTTGACCAAATGGGAGAGGACCGGTTACAACAAACATTTATATGACTGTTATCCAGTGCCATAATTTCATAACCAATAATTATAATTAGGCTTCCTTGAATTAATCAAGAACTAAACATTTCTTAGTGATAACAAAAAAGAATTATTTATTTACAGTTTCGGAGATAGTTCTGATACACTTCAGCTTCTAACAAATACGTTCACTTCCATAAATGTATTTCTTATTTACTCAAGACGTGGGTCCAGAAATCAATTTTCTTTTCTTTTTTATATCAAGAGCAGTGTCAAAAGAAAACAAAACATGGTATTAAGTTTTGTTGCCATTCATACGGATCTCATTACTACTATCTCTCTCGATTCGGTTTTAACTCAACTCAGACAATCACAGGAATTTCCTATTACGCAAAACAGAGCTTCTCCACCCTCAATAAACGTTAAATGATTTCTCCACATCCATCCGAGATTGCGTCGCGACGTCATGGGAGTGCAATGTCTTGAGATTATTTATCGTCTAAATTTAACCTAGGCTGTCTAAATTCTGTGTCAATTTAACCTAGGCTGTCACAGAGCCCCCTTACTTTGAACATTAGAGAGCAAACAATCTTAAGTTGAAACTTTCGCATCCATCTGAGATTGCGTCGCGACGTCATGGGAGTGCAATATTACCGGTTTAAACTTAAGTCACGTGGCCAACCATCTATCTATACGTAACTGACTTCTGCTTAACTTAAAAAAATAATGAATTTCTCGAAAACGACAAACTATCTCTCATACCCATAAACGCAGCACTGATATTAGCAACATTACAAGAGAACACGTTTTGATCTTTGAAGCCAGTACAAAGCTGCTAGCTTCCTTTAGGTAAAAATTTATATCTCAATGACAGGCAACAGATTTCGTCCAACTACCGATCACAAGCGTCTCCTCCAAAATAACCTTCTAGCAGCAAAAACCCGAGGTCTTAAATACCATTGGTGGTGGTCTCCCACCGACTCACCGCAATGTTCTCAAAGAGAACGAGTGGTAAAAATAACTTACTGACCTTGTTCTTTCTTATTGAACTAGAAACTTTCTCTTGCTCTAAGATTCTTGCTACACATACGATAAACAAATATAAGAAACCCACAGAATTTATATTTAAAACATGATTTGAATAAACTAATCATTATGAATTAATTAATTTCAAGATAATAATAATACTATCACAATTTTCAGGTGAAGTAGAATTGAATTAATAGTACTGTATATTTATTGCACTACGCCCCTTAGGCATGAATTCCATGTGTGCTGCACCATGAAAGTCCCAGAAGATTGACTTTGCCTTCCAATGCCACAGCCTTAAACTCTTTTGGTGCAGGCGATTCTGCATGGAGCGTGTCTTCTTTTCAGGATCACAATGTTGCATCCAGCTTTCATCACATGTGGGAATGTTCTTCAAGAAATCATCGCTAACGTTCATGGCGCTGCAGGTGCTGTTTGAAAAATGCTAATTCTGTTCTGTTTCATTTCAGAAGTCAGCTTTCGCAGTATCCACCGTGCATAAAGTTTCTGGTATCCCACGTCTGCGATTATCGCTGCACTCGCTCCCGTGATATGCCATACTTCGTAGCAAGCTCTTCCTGTGTGATGCGACGGTTCTCCCAAATCAGTTCATCAACACAGTTGTGATGCGGTTCATCAGTTGCAGTGTGTAGTCTTCCATTTCGTTGTTTGTCACACAAGTCCAGGTTCGCTTCCGTGTGACTTTCTGTACGAGCACGAACAGCCCAATGTCTTACCGTACTGATGTCTACACATTCATCCTCGTACACACCCTTCGTTTTGGTGTTAAAAATTCGAACACCGCCGCACCAGGAAAGTGTTCTTACATGCAGCCATGTTTGTTCCTATAACTCTAGGACACCAGTAGTGATCAGTTTCAAACCTGCAACAGAGAAAGAGAAAAGTGTCGTGAATATAATGGAAAGGTAATCCAGAGCACATTTTTGTTTACATCAGAGAAAAATGGGAAGAATTACTTTTTGGCATTCCCTTGTACTGACGTTGTGAATTAAATGCGCATTAAATTTTTTACAGGCAAGAGCTTATATGTCGCAATGCATCCCCAGAAGTACGTAAGGCCATATGTTAGCTATGTTCTAATCTACGTGCTGTATGAGGGGAAAGAAGTTGGAAAAATCATTGTTAAATTAATCTTTTGGCGTTCGTATCGCGTATAATAATAATAAAAGAATATAACCTGACTTTACCAATATATTTCTGTAAAATTCTGAAAATGTGTATAATGAATACAATTTAACCTGCCTTTATATAACTAATTTCTGTAAAATATTAAAAATGCAAAAGGAAGAAGAAAGGAAAATCAAAAAACGTAAAGGCGTTCACACTAGGCCAAATTTTTGTGCAGATACATGTTCACAAGGTCTGTTCCATTCCCGCGACAAGCTTAGTACTCAGAAACCTCAACATTAAAAACAAGACAAATAGACAAGACAAACAAAACATTAAACTTAGGTGTATACACTTATACATTATACAAAACAAAGACATTACTTAATAAACAAATTACTATAAATGTTGCCAAATACAATAGGTTAATATACCAAAAATTACTAAGAGCAGAAATGCTGTTTCAATGAATTTTCAAGTTCCCGTTATCTTCGTTCACAGAGTTGCCAGATACCATTAGCTTTGTGGAATAAACCTCGAAATGTGTTGATAAATTCCGAAGTGGACAAATGTTGTTAAACGTATGTTTATGAAAAGTGTCATTATACATGTTGATATATTTGTATTTCCAAGGACATTGAAGTAAACGCTTGAAGCTATACTGGAAATTATATTGTGAATTATATATATTTTTGTTAATATAACATTAATGGAAACATTTACAAAATAACCTTCTGACGTTAAAAGTCTTACGAGAATATAAAGGAAAATATTTTTAAACAAAATTAATTATTTTCCAGAGAAGAAATTGTTTCGGAAGAAATTAAAATAATTTTAAAATGTACCGGAAATATTTCATGGTGTATGTGTACATATTTAAACGCTAGTTGAATATATAATATGTATACATACAATGTACGTAATTATAGCTCAAGTCGAGTTTGTTATAGCTCCCAGCATCTGGCAAAAGTGATAGCAATAACATTGTAAATTGATTGAGTTAGCATATATCAATCATTTTAGTTTTTTTTTTGTTTTCTGTGTGCGTTTAAACCTATGGTACTGCATTGTGCCAACTGTTGGTAATACACTAAAACCTTTAGTGTTTACCCTTGCAAAATAAACTACACAGGTTAATTGCACTACTACGTTTTAATCAGAGCTCTATCTCTTCATACATCTAAAATCTACGAAACGAACCTCATACAAGAGAAAAAGAAAAACACAAAAAACCAAAGAAGAACGATTCGGTTTTTTATCTCTTTCCTCGTACTCAACATCCTCCCACCTTTGATTAATGTTCTTATTAATCAAACTACATTACGCATCACAGTTCAGTCTTCTAGCAATCTTAGAGCAACTTTCACTTGTCGTCCACTTCCAGTAGTCACAGTTTTTATTATGACCTTTTCACCGTTTCCCTTCCCCAACTCTTCATTTTTCTCTCCCTTTGGGATCGATGACTCCTCAACAGAAGATACCTCCAGAGGGAACACTCTCTGAATGGGTCGAATAATCTCTCCACCAGATGTTTTCAGCCGAACAACTCTGCAATGACCATCTCGTCCAGGGTAGATGTCAATCACTTTAGCTAGTGGCCAGGCAATGCGCTTACAACCCTCTGACTCTAACAACACCACATCCCCCTTCTGAAGCACTTGATAATTTCCAGACTTCTCACGCCGTTGTATCAACTGACTCAAATACTCGCTCCTAAACCGTCTTCTTAGATCCTCCCTCAACTTTTGTTGATATCGTAACCTTTTATTGAAGAAAGTACGGTCCAAATCGGGCACACCTACATTTGTCACATCTTGTAAGAACATAGATGGCGTAATGGCAACGAGATCGTGTGCATCGTCTGTGACATACGTAAGGGGTCTTGAGTTCACCGTTGCCTCACAATCACACAGAATGGTCATCAGCTCCTCATAACGTAAAGATGCGCGTCCCAAAACTCTTCTTAACAATCGTTTAACAATTTGTATCATTCTTTCCCAGAAACCGCTCTACCATGCTGCAGTAGGAGGGTTAAACTTCCATTGAATTCTGTGCACTGACGTTTCCCTCTGAATTTCGTCCCAATCCAAATTACTAAACACATTGTTTGCACCTACAAAATTTGTCCCGTTGTCACTAAACACAATTTTTGTACGGCCTTTTCGTGCGACAAATCTCCTAAGCCCAAGCAAGAAACCTTTAGTGGACAAAGAAGTTATCAGCTCAAGATGGACGGCTCTGAATACTGCACAGGTGAACAGAAGGATCCAAACCTTTGTACCATCTCTCAACGTCATAGGTACAGTCAAGTCCACTCCAGTTACTTCGAAAATCGAGGCTTCTTTCACTCTGTCCTCAGGCAATGGCGCGGCAATTCTTTGTATTCCTCTTGTCTCGTGTCGCTTACATATAACACACTGGGAAATTACTCTCTTCACTGTTCTTCTGCCTCGTAGAATCCAAAATTTCTCCCTCAGAGAAGTTAACACCGCGCTCACACCAGCATGGTTCATAACACGATGTCTTTCAACAATCAGCAAATCAACTAACTTATGTTTACTAGGTAGTAGCATTGGAAACTTGAAATTAGCGTCATCCTGGCGCTCCGTTAACTTCGTTTTCAGCCTCAGTACCCCTTCCTCGTCTTGGAAAACGGCCAGAGATTTAACTTCAGTTTTCCTATCCTCCGAAAAACTCTCTTCCTGTACTGCTCTGACGAGAAGCCTTTCTGCTTCATTAACTTCAGTGGCGGTCAGTTCCCCGCGAATCCTCTGTTCTGGCTTCTTTGCATTGGTCTTCTGATCCAAGCAACCATTCGCAAGACCTTCAAATATTTCGAGAAATAAACACAATATCAAGGATCCTCTTCACTACCATCGAACAAAGAGACAACTAAACTTCTTTTCTTCTCAAAATTCACTGCTTCTTCATTTACGTTATCTGTAGACACTGGCCAGTCCTCTTCCTTTCTAAGCCACTCTGGCCCCTCCCACCACTGGGAATAATTAACTTCGGTACACTACATCGTCTCGAAGGCAAATCTGCAGGATTACACGATCCAGGTATGTGCTGCCAGTCTTCTACTTTCGTCAAACGTCGTATTTCTTTTACTCGATTATTCACTAATGTCGCCCATTCTTCTTCCCCTTGTATCCAACATAATGCCGTAGACGAATCTGTCCAGAAGTACTCCTTGACATTTTGGAAACCCATTGCCTTCCTCACAAAATCTGCTAAACGAGCACCTATGCAACACGCCAACAGTTCCAATCTCGGAATGGTAATACCTTTCAATGGAGCTACCCTCGCTTTCGCTTGCACCAGCTGTATAGAAACCACTCCATTCACATTAATACGCAAAAACACAGCTGATGCGTACGAGAGCTTAGATGCGTCGCAAAAGATGTGTAAACTGGAAGTATCTTCATCGACAAAATTAATACACCTGGGTATCTTCACAGTACTCAACAAAGGCAATTCAGCCAACCACTTCTCGAATTGCTTGCGAACTTCTTCTGACACTTCAGCATCCCAACTTAATTTATGCTTCCATGTTTCTTGTAACCACAGTTTTGGAGCTAGCGTAACTGGACAAGTAAAGCCAATGGGATCAAACACTCTTTGTGTGAAAGACAAAACGATCCTCCTTGTTACGTGTTCAAGAGAGTTTTCCATCAATTTTAAATCACAAAATAGAACATCCGCTTTCTTATCCCAAAGTACACCTAAAACTGATACTGGCTCATTCACCTCCTCATTTTCGGACAAGGCCGTGTGCTCCCACCCTCTGAGTTCGAATCTTCCTTCTGCCATAATATTTGCTGCTTGTTCAATGAACACGTCCAACTCCCTTTCTGAATCCACAGACGTGACACAATTGTCCACATACATAGAACGCTTGAGTTTTTCTACTACACTTGGAAATGATTTATTATACTGTTTCAAATGATAGTCTATCACAGCATGTAAAAGGAAAGGGCTACAATTGACGCCGAACATAACTCTACGATGACGGAGAACTTTGATTTCTTGCTTTTCGTAATCTTGCCACCATAGAAAACGTAAGAAATCACGGTCTTTTTCATTAACAGCGATTTGTAAAAAAGCCTTCTTAATGTCCGAAGTAACACCTATACGCTTTCTTCTAAAGTTGAATAACAGCAGGAATAAATTCCAACATGTTAGGGCATTTTGCCAAACAGTCATTTAGTGAACAAGATCCTTTTACCTTGCACGGGGCATCAAAAACAGGGCTAACACTAGTAGTGGAATTAGGCTTGAAAACTCCTCGATGGGGCAAGTAATGTCCACGATTTTCCAATTCTTCTTGAGGCACTTCCACAATACCTTGTTTAACCCAGTCTTCAAAAACGGCGTTGTAATCGTTCAGCTTCCCTTGCTTCATTAGTTTCTCATTAACTTTCCTCAGTCTTTTCTCTGCTAACTCCTTGTTGTCGGGGAGCTCCACACCCTCTTTCAGCCATGGCAAACACACTTCGTATCTTCCTTCTTCATTGATGAAAAGAGTTTTTTCAAAGTGATCCAACACTGCCGCCTCAACGTCATCTCTCCTCACAGTTTCGCACGGGTCAGAAATTCCTATAGCTTCTAACTTCCATAGATCGGCCAAACCGGGGTCTTCCTTAATACTTATCAATTTTCCCACCAGCACCCAACCTTATAATGTTTGTATAGCCGTTAGTCCACATTTCAAGCGACGTACATTTCCAGTGTAAAGTTTTCCCACTACATCAGCCCCTAGCAGTATCTCGATGGCTGGAGAGCCTACTCCATTGTCTGTAATTTATATCCTTTTTTCTTCTAACTCTGCCATCCACGAGCCAGGCCTGGTTTTTGGAATTTGACTACAAATTGTGTGTTGGTCTAAAACTTGAATCTCCACTGAATCCTTACCGGTCTTATTTTTCACACGAATATTATAACACTGATGCACTTGTTTCTGTGAAGAACCACCTCCAAATAAAGCATGTACCACTTGTTCAGTTCTAACAGGTTTATGATTCATTTCCTTTGCGGTGCTCGATAAAATGTATGACCAGTGTGAACCTGAGTCAAGAAGAGCTCTTACCATACGTCTTCTTCCATTAGCCTCCAGTACTACCAATAAAGTTTGCAGCACCACATCTTCTGAACAACACTGACTAGCCAAGGATGCCTTCGGTTTCTCTTCTTCCTCTTCTTTCACTTCACTATCGTTTTTGTGCTGCTTAGAAGAAAGTTCAGAACACATTATTGCCCAATGTTTTTGTTTACAAATAAGACATTGCACCTTTACCTTGCACTTTTTTTAAATATGTCCTACTTTTAAACAAACCCAACACGCTCTCCTTTTCCTCACAATTTCTTGTTTCTTATCGAGAGAGAATTTTGAAGCCTGGAAACATTCCCTACTTTCATGCGGCTTATCGCATTAGATACAATTAACTGACTGCTTACCCGTCTCCCCTAGGAATAATTCGCTCGCTGTCATTACATGCTCTTCATTTGTCTTCCTTCTTTCTCTCTTCGATGAACTTTCCGTGAGTTTGAATCCCGTCTTGGCAAGTAATATTCTCTCTTCGCCCTCTACTTCAGCTTTCAAAAATCCTAATAATTGATTCAACCGATCGTTGTACGTCTTACCTTGTCCAGTTTCGCCGTTTGTCACCCTCGAATTTCTCAGCCACACTCTTAAAATATCTTCTGGGATGCATGATTCTACCAACGGAAACAACATCGCTGAGTATTTGTCTGCTGTCATTCCAATCGATTCTAAGGCTCTGAGATGGGACTCCAGCTTGTCATACAGCTGCGAAGTATTACCCTTGTACTTCGTACTAGTAGCATTTTTAATGACCAACCCAAGTAGCTCCCTCACATAAAATTCAATTAACAGCTCCTCCCTACCAAACCTGTTCTGCAAGCTTTCTATCGCTTTACTGTAGTTTTCTGCTGTAGGCGGGAAACTGTCCACTATTTCGCGAGCTCTGGATCCTTCTTCGGTTGCCTGTATGAGATACTGGAACTTATCCTCTTCTTCCATCTCTTTGTCTTCATGGATTAGCTTAAACTGACTCCAAAAACTCAGCCAGTTCTTAACCTCCCCACTATACTTTATCAGTTCAATTTTTGGCAGCTTCAGCTTTCGTTTACCACTAGGCGAAGAAGCAACTGAAGTATTATAAGAACCTTTATTCGAAGATACCTTTCCACTGAGAGACATTTCCACTTCGACACGTGCCTCATCCAATTTTTCGCGGTATTCTTCTACCGTTGCGAATTCATATTCGAAATCGTCTTCAGTTTTACTTGGATCTTGAAGCAAAATATCACTCACTTGTGCACTCAATCGTTCTAATCCACACGCTAATCTTTCTAACGATGCAAGCTTCGTTCTGACAATTTTCTCGAAAATATCTTCTTTCTTCAACTCCTCCAACAACGCGTTATGAGCTCGAGTGAACAAAGAGCGGGTAACTTTCCTCCTTTGCATGATGGGCTCCATTCTTGTAACTCGTGCACATGCAAACATATGTTACAATATTACCTATGTTTATTCGTATAACTCTACAATCACGTCGGGGTCACCACAATGTTGGTAATACACTAAAACCTTTAGTGTTTATCCTTGCAAAATAAACTACACAGGTTAATTGCACTACTACGTTTTAATCAGAGCTCTATCTCTTCATACATCTACAATCTACGTAACAAACCTCATACAAGAGAAAAAAACCACAAAAAACCAAAGAAGAACGATTCAGTTTTTTATCTCTTTCCTCGTACTCAACACCAACACTAATTTGTGCAGTAAATAATAATGTTAATATTATTCTCTTTGTCTTGCTTTCTCTTTTCAATGTTCTGAGTACGAAAGAAAGAACAAAAGATTTCGCTGTATGCACATTGCACATACAGTATCTTCACCATTTCTTTTAGGATCCGATGAAGGGAAAATGCTCCAGAAAGGAAGTACGTCATTTTTGCATTCTTTATCTTCGAAAACAAAATGTGTATCTATGACAAGCTATGTTCGTTTAAACATTGCCAGAACGACTGACTTCGATCTCATCGTCTTATTCCATGTGTCTGAAAGCCCAGAGTAAAATTGGTCATAATGAGTTAGTTTCAAATTTGGAAAAATACATGAAGATTGCATTAGTACAGTAAAACAATTTCCTCCTTTTCTTTCTACAGTACAAATGTTGCGGATTTGATGATCCATCTGACTGGAGTGATCCTAAACCTATTTCATGCTGTTCTCGTCGCCAAAATCCGAATGTATGTGACGACTATTATAAAAGCGGATGTAAAGAGAAGATTGAACCAGTTCTCAAATCGGTTCTGATTGCAACTGGAGGGGTGGCTATTGGAGTGGCTATCATAGAGGTAAGTAACTAAAAGGATCCCCAAATTGTTATGCTTTAATATGACATATGATCAGAAACAAATGCAAATGGGGTTGATATTATAATTTTCGGGATACTTTTAAATTGTTCACTATCAATTCATTTTTATGTTTCATCCTTTGGAATAGTTTCGAATGTAAAAGTACATCGCTTGGTTCCGAATTATGGGTACAAACCTTGAGAGGTGACTACTTACACAGAAATGAGAAAACATGTTTCTTTCAATTTCTCGATGTCCAACTTGGAACAGTAACTTCTTACATGCAGAGCGGTGAATACGAGGAAAGTCACTAAATATGTTGCTTATAACCTGGTGAGTTAAAATAACAAATAGTTGTTAGTAATTTAGAAAGCAGGACTGAGTCAGTGGCCAGCGACATCGATCATTGACGGAGGAGTGTCATTACAGTGTGAAAATGGCTATTGTGCTGGAAGCAAGGATGTTGTCCTTGGCTACAAGAACGGACGTTGGAGATGCAGCAGGCAGTTTGTGAACGAAAGGTCTTCCTGGCAAAGACGTTCAAAAGGAAATGCGTCCTGTGTATGGAGAGAAATGCTTGTCGCGTCAAGTGGCGAACAACAGAATTGTTAAATTCGCACAATAACTTCCTAACTGTGGAAACCTGTGAGCGCCCTGTTGAAACTGTGACGAAGGTTACACTGTAGCAGGTGGAGGAGTATTTCATACATTTTTATTTCTGTAGCCATTTATAACCTATTTATTAATTTCCCTAGTAACATTAATTTTTCACGATCAATCATGGTAGATTGATTAAAGTAATATTACACTTCTGGGAGTTGAATATTATCAATGAACTAGATATAAAAATTTAAATTGTAATATCATCGAATTTACAGTATTCGCAACTTGGTATAAAAGTATATTCCTTCAAATGGCACTTCGTACTCCCTGTTGACGACAAACATCAGTGAGTACGCAGTGTTGCGACCTGTGAATAATGCGAAGTTGAACGTTGAAAGTTTTAAATTTTTAACATTCCAGGCAAATAAAATTTATATGTCTATATTCTTCATAGTTTGCAATACTATAATCCATGCTTCAACCATATGATGATTATCCACCAGAAAATATCGAATATTCATGAAACAAATGTAATGGGATTTGAAAGATTGGCAAGATGGTGGCGAACTAAAAGAAAGCTGCTGAAATCTCCTGTGCATTTTTTACACTATTCCAAAGATTTTTTTACCATTCCTTCAAGAAAATTTACTCAGTAGTGGTATAAAGTATTGCAGTGTTTTATATAATAGTTTTACATCATGAAAATTCAAAAATAACTGAGATAACAACATCAAATACGACAGTGACAAGAGAGTTAAGAGTGACTGACAGCTATGGCGGACAGAAACCATAGCAACCAATAAATAACTGACCTTTAAACATTAATTAACTATTAAGACTGTTAGACTGCAAAACTGTATTATTTTATAAATATTATAATAAAACAGCAATTATTAAAACGAACGCGTAATGGATGGGCATAATTAGCCATTTCCGCGCTAGACTACGAAATACGAATACGAATGGGATTTGAAGAACCCAACATTTTATAACAGGTTGGCACCACTATATCACATCATAACTTGTAATAATTATCCTATTGATTAAAGTCAATTCCCAGAGAACGCTATTTTACTTTAAAACGTATTTTCTGATTTATGGATAAATATTTAGTTTATTTACATTCTAAAAAATATCGATTTTCTGGCTCAAAGCTGTCCTCTGTTATCCTAAAGTGGATTTCGATCCATGTGAAGATAACATTTTCTTGTTTCTTAGTGAGTAAATGCCTCCCAAAATGTATCCTCAAAATTTAAAACTACCCTGTATAAAGGGACTTTTTTTTCAATAAATTAAATACATTTCATGTAGAAAAGCCCAGAAGATCTTTTGGGCTAAATTATTAACATTGTTTATTACAGAACAATCAAAACATAGGGGAGACCCAGAATGGTAAAGACAATTTTTATATGTGTTAACATAATGTTTGTAAGTTTTATCATAAATTCACCCAAATTGAATAAAATTAAATAAAAATATGCATTCCTAATTTAATTCTATTGTTTCACATTACGGAATAATGCGTAATTCTCTTCAAGTCTACGAGTGTTACAACCAGTCCTGTTTACGGGGTTGGTTGAAACAAACGACGTATATCTAAAAACGATACTGTACTGACTGCTATCATTGAAAATTTCATGAATATATGAAGCCAGGGGGCGGAGAGGACACTTGCCCCCAGTTATACAATCGACCGCTAAGCTTCTAGTCACATAGAACACAAAATATGACTTGGTTCCAGCTTAGCTCTGGCTAGAAGCTTAGCGGTCGATTGCAAAACTGGGGGTTAATCTCGTTTGTTCACTTCCAGTCTAAACCAATATGGACCAAATTTTCGGTTCTAAGTTTTTTATATTCATGTCTTAATTCTTGCAAAAAAACATAAACATTATTTGCAGTGTTTTCTATTATATGCAGATTACTGTAATCTATTATATGAATAATTAAGGAATTAATACTTAAGTGAAAAAAGCGACCCGCACAGCGATAAGAAGCTTATAAAAGTGATAAGTGAGTTAGAAGCGAAAAATTGGTCCACATTCGATTAGATTGAAAATGGACAAACGAGTTTAAATATTTGCTCTGTCGTCTATCTTTCGACACAACCCCAGCTTTACAATCGATTTTATAACTGGGGATAAGTAGTCACTCCTGTATCGTTACGCAGAGCTAGAGGTTGAAGCACAGCGGGGTTGATTGAAACATATGCAGTATTTTATTTTAGACATCATTATAAATGATAACATTCAGAAAGTATAATTCACACTTAGGGCTAATATTCAAACACGCTTGCGTTGCGAGCGATATGGGTGAATAGCCAATTGCAACACGTGGTGTAGTTTTATTAGGTGGTGTAACACGTGTTTCAATTGGCTATTCACCCAAATCGCACGCAACGCAAGCGTGTTTGAAAATCAGCCCTTTTTCGTTATAAATTTGGAAATGGAACTTTAAGAAAGATTTTTACCAATAAAAACAGTGATAAACAAAATACACACTACATAAGACATCTGTAAAAATTTTATTATGTATTAACATTGTACACATTCCAAAAATTATTAATTGGATTTAAAATAGACTTGCATACAAGACATGCAATTGAAATTATTTAACATTTCACGAGAAGACAATAATATATCATGATCAAATGATTTAGGGCTAATCCATACAGAAAGTAGAGTTAAATCATTAATAGAATTACAGTTTTGGCATAGGAAAGGAATTGTCCCATCAGTGCACATTTCGTGAGACCAAATGTGGCATGATATCCATTGTACTCACTTTTTTGATTTTACTTAATACTGCTCACCAGAAAATAAATGTTTCAACCAGTCCCGATCTTCGATCTCCCCTACTGTTGTCCACCTCGAATCAAACTTTTGAGTTTTCCACCTCTTCGCTAAATTAACAGGCGATGATTTTATAACCATTCTATAAGTGATATTTTTCGAGACCATGAAAATCGTTTCCAGAAACTGCATTTTCAGATTTTAGGAATCTGTTCCTTAGTAACATAATGTTTTTCTAAGTAGTCGGTCAACGCTTTGAGGACTGCGTGTCCTAGCAATGAAAATTTTAAGTGAATGACAAGCAATAATTTTCTTGTTTTAGATAGAGGTTACATTGAAGTCTTTTACATCATACAAAAGAAAATAGTATAAGTTGTTGCATCCAGATATATCTTCAAAATAATTTATCCCGAGTTCTTCAAGAACTTTCATGTATATGCAGGGAGAATCCATGTATCTGGCAGAATGACTGTTTAAATGGGCGGTGTCACCACTAAATTAATTGTCTTGATCTCCAATGGGTACACACTAGAAACCAGTAAGTCAGGATTCACTAAGATTCCAGGTTCCAAAACTGTGAAGCGCAAATAGTGTCCAATGCTTGTTTGCCAACAAATAATATAGAATATAGTCAATACATTTCTTTTTACTTTGGTACAAAATTTGATATTCAATAACATAGCAAACATACCACAATATTTACACGCTGATCTGTTTTCCTTTCTTTTCAGGTGATTGGAATTGTAATGGCCTGTTGCTTAGCCTCTGCCATAAAGAACGAAATCGCCAAGAAGTATAGCGTGTAGATATTACCAGAAAGAAAATAGAACATTGTAAATATTTCTATTTTAATCAACAAACGAGAGAAAACCACTCAATGTAATTTTTCGTAAAACAACACATGCAAATAATTCCAAACAATACATATATGGGAACAATAATAACATAGAACTCACCAAGTTGGTGAATAGTGACGTATATTACTTGCTAGTTTTGTTACTTTGTTGTGTAATCTTGTAAATTGTAAGATTTTATTAAGATTTCTTTTTTGTATATAAAAATAATTTTGATTTATTTTGCTAACCATATCCTCCTGTAAGTTGAGTGCGTTTAAGGGATCCCCTTCCATTTGGGAATATTTCCTATAATTCTTGGATTTCTATCCTATAACACTTAAGGCCGCTTTAATTTCTCGTATGATGAATCTTAGTGGCGAAAGTGCACAACGTTGCAGCCAGGTTTCAAGTTGCACGACGGCAAGCGTTTGCATAAAAGCAGCATTTTGTCATTAATGCCTTCTTTACATTACTAACATTTTACCATGGTTAACGTTAACCCGAGTTCAATTTAGTAATGTAAAAGGTAGTTACCTTTAACGCGGGTTTCAAATTTAACTAGCGTCAGCTTACGACGGTTATCTTGTAACGTTAGTAAGAAACGGCTGTCTAAACGCAAGTTAGTTATTAGGCACGAATCACTTCGTGAGTTTATTTCTTTCTTTATCGAAATATACAGTATCCTAGTGGTACGTATCACTTTTAAAGTATAATAGAATGATGGCAGAATTAATCTACAAAATGTGATGGTACAATCATTTCATTTGTGTTCATTTTTTTATAATTTAATCCTCTCCCATGTAACAAGCAGATTCTTTACTCTCCGGAAACTTCTTCCTGTTTCTTTACAGCCAATGGTAGTACATTCACGATAACCAAGTAAAGTTCGGTAGTCTGAAAGCAAGTTAGTTTTACCCATCGACCTCCATTAATACGATACTGGACTGACTGCAGCCATTGAAAATTTCATGAATATGTGAAGCTAGGGAGCGGAGAGGAAACTTAATCTCGTTTGTCCACTTCCATTCTAAACCAACATGGACCAAATTTTCGATTTTTTTTTGCGCTTTATATCGCTGTGTGGCCCGTTGTTTTATTTATATCTTAATTCTTGCAAAAAACGTAAATATTATTTGCAGTATTTTCTATTGTATGTAGAGTGCGGTATACAATTACATGAATAACTCAGGAATTAAGACTTGAATCAAAAAACGGGCCACACAGTGATATCAAGCGTATAAAACTCAGTTAGAACTGAAAATTTGGTCCACATTGGATTAGACTGGAAGTGGACAAACGAGTTTAAATATTTGCTCTGGCGTCTATCTTTCAACACTAAGTACTTACTCCAGTATAGTTTATGTATAGCTCGATGGTTTTACCCATGCTTTTTACCATCGTAAAATATTAGTAATCTAAACAAGGCATACGACATATCGCTTGAGTAGCTGGGGGAAAAAAGAAAAGAAGGAAAAAAAGGAAGAAGGTGATGTTGCCAGTGCGTTTTGTACTATCATGGCCAATATAATGTTCACATCACTTTGTTATACACGATTTTTCTCTAAGCCTACAAGATAGGCCACCCAACTAACGTTGAGTCAGCGGTGTGTGATTCTGAGAGAGTGTGAGTGAGCGAGCAAGGGTTGGAATTTTCTTTTCTTTAACAGAAAACATTATCACATGTCCTGGGTCCTGGAAAGATATTTATGCTTTCTTGTAGTATGTAGCAAACAACGAAAAAACTTAAGCAAGTAGCATTTCAAACACCAAAAGGAAACCTAACACTATTTGTATTTTAGGTGGGCCACTAGTTGAAGTTTACTGAAAAGCGTAATTTCTATTGTCCAGTAGAAAAGATCCTTACCGAACATGGAGAAACGAAAATGAACTTTGAAACCTATGGTTGCTAAGTAATTATTTCTTTCTTAATGAATCGAGTATTCCATAGAACACTAATGTTATACACGAAAGACTAGCGAAAACATCTGTTTCTAACAGTTCTTAAAATTGGGGCACAATATTTATGTTTTATAATTTCTGATAATATCTTATTTACTTTTATCATTTAAAAAAAATATTTTAGAAGCAAGATACACAAATACGTTGCGTGCAAAGTTCTAGTAAATGTAATATCTCTCTCTCTTTCTCTCTCCCTATATATATTCAACAGAAATAGATAAGATAATGGATCTTTGAGCATCATAAGAAGAATATCTGACATAAATTAAGATTTTTCTCTTTCCCTACAAATATTTGTGTGTGTATGTGATAAACATCGAGACAAGTATGTTCCGAGCGCGGTCGTACCTTACTTGGTAGAGCGTGGGTTTCGTATTCGGGGGTCCTCGGTTCGGTACCAGCGGCTGACTGCCCTGACATTGTTTTCCGCAGCCACGTACCGGGATGGTATCTTCAATTTAAGACCTGGCCGACTCCCTACCGCATTTCGCACAACCTTAGCCCGAAGTTATCCATATGTGCCTACAAGCTATAAATAAGATGCTAACCAAACGAGTATAATACGTAAACCTGTCGCTCTGTTAATCTGAATATTGCTTCTTAGTGCCGGGTCAACACGACCGAGATCGATCAAGTGACCGTAGCTCAGTTGATACAAGGTTGGCTTGAACTAGCACTTTACGTCATAACTCCTGTGTACGGTATAAATTTCACGTTTCTAGCTTAAACCGTTTGCCCTGGGCGTTAATATGTCAGTCAATCAGGACTTCCCTTTTTAGATAAATATGTAGAGTATTATTATTGATATTATTATTATTATTGCCTCATGATCAATAGAGTATTAATATGATGAATATAATCAATAGAATATTATTTACGTCTTTCCTTATAAATCCTAAAATATCAGCTTATCCAGTAAATAATGTCATATTTTTGCACCGTCAGGAAAAGAACGAAACTTACGATAAGAACGATATATATATATATATATATATATATATATATATTTAATAAAAGGAAATCACAGCCATATTCAATCCACTTCTGGATGAGGCCTCTCCCCGGAGGAAGAATATGATTTACTACTCCCACGCTGCACAGACGGTCTGAGAGCGAAGAGCCAAGACTCTAACAGTGATCGCCAATATATATTGTTCATAGCAGCTCCCCAGTTACATCACGATGCTGGGTGCGCATCATCATTCCAGCCGGAAAACCCTAGGAAAATATCCTTTGCAGCGCCGGAAATCGAACCTGGGACCCCTCAATCCGTATTCAGACACGCTAACGACTTTTTTCTTCAAATCTCGTTTATATATGTTCCTGTTACATTACATTTAGTTATTCGATTGTGCCCTGATTTATGCGTCTATCTCACTTATACCGTAGGTTAAAACACACTCACAAACATCTATGGCCGAGGTGGGATTCGAACCCACGATCCTTGGGCCGACAGAGTACCGCATTAGACCTCTCGACCACCTAGGCCATAATTATGATTATATTTATATGTATATATAAACAACAGCCATATTCAATCCATTAGTGGATCAGGCCGAAGGGAGGAGTTGGTTTACTGCTCCCACGCTGACCAGACGGATTGGGAGAGGAGAGCCGAAGCTCTCACTGTGATTGCCACTGCCTTTTATTTACAGCAGTTCCCCAATTGTCCTCACGATGATGGGTCAACTACGAATATTTTAGCCCCCACCGGTAATAGAACCCGGGACCGCTCATGTATATATGTATATATATATATATATATATATATATATATACACGCAGACCGTTCCAACAGGATTTTAAAGTTTCAGCAGAGGTGTTATTCCTTATACAGCCAATTGTAACTATCTTGCTCATTCCTTTCCTAGAAGTGTAATTGCCGAGGGATGTCATCACTCAGACATATAACTTAATAAAAAAACCTTAGATGGTAGTAAATATTTAGATTTTTAAAATATATAAAATTTGTAAAAATAATTATAATACGTATATACTATGACTCATACAGTTCGTGACTATCAGCGCGTCTTTTGAAATTGTTTTGCGTCGGTCATACGGTAATTGTATGTAAATCCACGTTAGCTTGAACCCATCCATTGCTCTACAATCCTTTTTGTAGAGTACTATCTTTCAAGAAAGTAAATCCCACTTGTTGGAGGCGCTGGAATAGATTTTTCCAACTATGAAAAATTTCGCAATGCACATGCACACGTGCAGTGCACATGGAAACTTTCAACTACTTGTACTCAGATACTTTGACAGATGTGTTTTGTTTGTATATTCCAGAATACATCTCATACATAGCAGACATAGTAATAAAAGACAGTATAGGGACAAGAGAATCCTATTCGATAATAATAAAATAGAAACATAGTACGTAAAAATTAACGGGTAGTGAAATGAGAAAAACAATTTCACTATATTTAACGTAGTGTAGTGGTTAGCGAGTTTGTACGCAGAAGGTTATGAGTTCGAATCCCCACATTTCTCTATTTTTTTTTAAGCGAACACATTTACAAAATCACATTTGTTCTTCACCGATAACTAACTATCCGTATTTGTAATTGCAGTGAAATATATTTTTTAGTTTGTAAATTAACAGCTTCAAACTCGATAATGTTATTCATAATGTTTCGAAGTCTTTAAGAAAATTCAAATTGGTTTTAGTGACTTCTATATTACGATGAATCATGTATTATTTTTTTATTTATGAAACATCAATTTAAGGCAGCAGAAAAAAAAACAATAATACACAGTAACCCAGTCTAACCCATAAGTTGAATAAAATGAAAACGCATTTTACATCGAGGAGAAGAAGCACACAACTCGTTCTTTCCCTCGCGTCCCCCAAATCAATTTTGACAATTTCTTATAAGATGGCTCTGTCTTTAGCATAGATTTACACTCGTCCGAACTACAAAAGCAATCTAGGTTCGAATTTTTTGAATGGAGATTAGCTTCGAATTATTTTTTTTTGTATTTCGTTACTGTGTCATTCCTTTTCGCGTTATAATGTTGAATGGTTTTGCATTTTCATTTCATTTTGTGTATTTTATTTTCGTTTCCTGTTGCTAGAGGTAAAAATCTGCAATTTGCTTGCCTGGAAATTGACAATATATGAAACAGGAAACTCTCACGTGTCCAACATATTTGTCAAGTTTTCAACAAATCTTGCGTATTAAGCCCGTGAATCAGTTGCGGGACTACCTGTTAAGAGCAGGTTTATTGGACGTAAACTACGGAATTGCTTAACTAAGAAGATACTCTTAAACACAACGTGCACATCATTTATAATAGAACCTATTTTATTAGAGATGGACGACGCTAAAGCAAGGTAGTAGGAAATATTTATTTCGGCAATGCGAACATGAAGGAAATATATCATGTAATGAAAAATTAACAGGAAATATTTGTAGGATGATTTATTTCTCAATTTTGATATATTTATTCTTAATTTCGAAAGAAATTGTTTAAAAGAAAATACAAGTTTATAGTTTTTGGTCCCTTAAACCGCTCTACATAAAAACGTGGATTATAGAATTCAAATTTGATTTAAGACGCGCCTAGAGCAACGACGGTTTTCCGTCGTTGCTTTAAGTTTTTAACATCGAGAGTTAATTTAATAGAGTAACCACGGGACGAAACAGCACAAAACTTTGCGTAAACAGAATTTTTGAATAAACAGTACTTTTGCGTATGCCCACCGCTAACAGGGCCCTCGCTATTGCTCGGTGTGCATCCTGCCCTTTTGGGTTTATATAGATCCTAGTTTTTAGTGGTCTCTTTTAAAATTGTAAATCACAACTTTTATTAAATTTCCTTTTGTGTATTTACATAAAAAACGAAAAAAATTGAATTTTCTTTAAAAAAGAAATGCAGAAAGTCGACGCCATGGTTCGAACCCGAAACCGTTGAATCAGCTTCCTGACGCCTTGTCCACAAGACCAAACTGCAGCTGCCTTGCTGAGCGCTTCACGCTGTTACTTGTAGTTCAAGCTACGCGAGAGTGGAGATTTCCGTCGTTGCTCTAGTTAATTAACTTACCGTTTGAACTTACATAGAACTTACTGTTTGAAGGCTAAACGAACTAAAGACGTTCAAAACACAAGTAAAAAAGACAAGAATTAAAACAGTGAAAGTGTGAGAAAAATAAATTGTATTAGACAGTTATCTGCAAGTGATAAATGTGTTGTTTACGGTAATAAGAAATACAAAGGTAATGCGCAGTTATTTAGGATACGTGAAAGAGATAGAGCAATAACATTTTTGTTATCGACCAGACATTTTCAAGACGAAGTTTTCGCTAGAACCAGTACTCTAACTGATGAGAGTAGTGTTTTTCTGCTGATGTTCTGCATCATACTGTGCATGAGTGCATATCTACTCAAACATGCAAGAAGTGTTGAGAGAGATAAAACACTGATCAACAATAGCAAGGTGACATCTGGGTTTTAAAAGTTAATAGAGCAGCTGGACTTTTCCCAGAAAGGATACGGATTATCTGAGTTATGTCTATAAACACCGAGTGGCGTGCAATCATGAAGTTACAATCAGTAATAAACAATTAAAACGATTTTTAATCCAACATTATGGAGAGAAAATAACGTTTTGTTATCCAAAAGATAAATCAAGATCTCAGCTTGTTTATGGTTCTTGTACGAATGTATCGAAAACGGTTGGTAAAATTTGGAGCATTGATGTCATAAAAGAATGTGCCCAGCAACTAAGAATGGAAATTCAGGAACATGACTTTCAACTTGAAGATAAAATCTGTGATATACAAGATATCGAGAAAAGTCTTGAGTATTTTGAACAGAGCCGCCCGAAAACTTGGGACACTTTCTTTGACACAATGTTGGTATCGGAGAACATAAAAAGATAAAAAGAGGAAACGTGATACACTTTTCCAGATTATGTACTTCGTGTATCACGAAGGGAGGAAAAATACATATTTCGAATTATGTGCAGCTCAATCGATACATGAAGCATGTAAGTCTAAGACAATGATAACATCCTTTAATCGCCATGGACTCTGCGTAAGCTATGGCACACTTCAAAGGTTGAATCATAATTTTGCCTCTCAGTTAATTAAATTATCAAAGAATTGTAGTGTTCCATTGCACTGAAAAACTGGAACATATACCAGTTCGAGCATCAATGAATGACTTTGACCATGAGGAAAACACAGCATCTGGTGTCGGTGGTTCTCATGACATAGTATTGGTTCTATTTTAAGATTAAATTCCTGAAATTGGAACGATTCCACCAAAGACTAAAATTTATCTTAGTAATCATGAAAAGAAATTGAGCGATCTTCTTCTTTGTCAGATGCTGATACAGTTCAAGAGGCCAAAAGTCCGAGGAGGAATAGATTCTACATTCATTATTTGCAATGCACCTGACCTAAATTCAGTAGCTACCTCAGCAATGGAGGATGATCATGTATGGTATTTACTATTTAGCACGATTTGTAACAGAAAACAACATGCCGAACCAAGGATTTTCAGAAAATGTTAGAATACCTT
>JAGDQP010010822.1:849-25253 GCA_022664845.1 Lepisma saccharinum
TCATTTCCGCCGATTTAACAAGATTTACTATGCATAAAATAATCTGAATGGTTAACATATCAACTGTAGAAATTCTTAAAATTCAAAATGATTTTTTTTTTTGAGTTGTCGATAGAAATTGAAAACTGTTTCTTAAAACTTTTTTTTTTTTTTTTTGAATGTTGAAAATATGATAAACCAAGTTTTGTAAAGATAAACAAGTATTATTTCTACTTCACTTTACGATGGTGACGCTTAATATCTCCAGCAGAAAACAAGTGCACATGTCCTGCATACATTCGTATATCTTCGATCTTTCAATCCTAGTGCATGTGCACAACTTTTTCGGTTCTAATGAATGGAAATCAACATTCGAATCATGCTATTAATTATATATAAACTATTCCGTGCTGAGCTCATTTTGTTGAAGGAATGCTAGCCAGCAAGAACTCAATTTGTTAACCCTCGGTGTTTGTTTTCTTATTTTCATGTGAGCAGGTGGAGCCGCGGTGGCTTAGTTGGTAAAGCGCTCACCTCTGGTGCTAGAGGTCGTTGGATCGATCCCTGCTCATGTCATGTGGGCTTTGTGTTTGACAAACACCGTGTGCTTGAGTTTCCTCGGGATTCTCCCCAATTTTCTTCATTCCACCAATTCATCCCATCATCATCCATACGGCTTGAGCCATAGTTGCCTAAGGGCCTTAAAATAAATTCGACTCATGTGAGGAATCTCGTGAGGTGGTTTTGTCGAAGTTATTTTACAATACTCTGTACAAAGATTTATGACGAAAACACGAGGGGCCGCGGTGGCTCAGCAGTAAAGTACTCACGTTTGATGCCTAGGGTACTCAGTTCTATCCCAACTCGTGCCATGTGGGTTTAGTGGAGGACAAACACCATGTGCATGGGTTTTCTCGGGGTTCTCCAGTTACCTCACACTATCTTCATTCCACCAATTCTCCCATCATTCATTCGGTCTGAGCCAAAGTTTCCTAAATAAAATTCAATTTAAAAAAGAGAAAACATTGATGAAATATAAAAAACAAAAACAAAAACGAAAAAAACAGCCTGGAACTTTAAAATATCAGTGGACGACTTTAACACTTCTACGGCCAAGTACGAATTTTTACATAAACGTTCAAGTAGGGTTCAAGTTCAAGTGTTCTAAGTACTAACTGAACTAAGAAAACTAAACATAATAAGAATATTAGACTTTTGCGTTATTAGTTTTTCAGCACGAGAAACAGAATCCAAAGCATACATCGCTCAAGTTGTAATGTACAAATAAATATTTATTGGGTAAGTATCTAATTTTATCAGTGAACAGCGAAATATTCAAAATTTATAATTATAAGTGACATATTCAGGCATCGACAAGTCCAGTGACTGGTACGTTAGATCCCAATGTTAGCCTACATAAACTGCTCTGTAGACCAATAAACTACAGTCAACTTACTTATTATTAGATTTATTAAATTTGCTTGACTTGTAGCTTGTGACTAGGAATATACTTCACTACTTCAGTAACGATAACTGAATCAAATTTCGATTCTGCAACTTAAAAAAGACTCATATCAGCAAACATAATAGACCTATAGAGACGTCTAGTTTACATAACTATTGTATGAAATACAGTGTGTTTCAAAAGTCCCAGAACAGCCTGGTAGTTCACAAACCGATAAGGAAATAAAACATCGTAATAAACAAATGTAGAATGGTTGGAAATGGCTACAATTTGCAGTACATGATCAACGTGTCCAACATTACGGGGTAGGAGTTATTTTCATTGAAATTCTGCAGCGCACTGCTAAAATCATCAAGCTGCGGACTTTCAGTGAAGGTTACTTCGTTACCGCAACAGGTAGGTCAAATATGACATTTGGAATGCTTTTTCAGGAACGTTCTCGTGCTGTTTGATACGTCACACGACCCAGTTTCCATTTGACAAAATTGATCTCCACCCAATACGGCGCATTTCAAGATGGCCAACATATTACTCATGGCCTCCAAAATATAGCCCCACCCATCCATTCCACATTTGTTTATTACGATACTTCATTTCCTTGTCGATTTGTGAATTACCAGACTGTACTGAGACTTTTGAATCACTCTGTAATTATACAACTTCGAATTTTGTTAACAGGTGTGCTGGACAAGGAACTGTTTCCCTTATGAGTGAAGCTTGGTCGGAAGCACTACACAATTGTCCTGTGATTATAATAATCTATTGCTTTTGAATAATAAGGAAAATATTTCTTAATACATTTCCTTACCGCCTGAAAATTTAATAGATTTATATTCGATGTTACATGTATTTGTATTGTATAGTGAGTATCAGTAGTTAGAATCAACGCAAAATCATAATCTTAGACGCTTGGCCCATAAAGTTATGTAAAATATTAACAGTGAAAATCAGTTAAAAGAAGAATGAAATCACTGCTTTCAACCACCGCTTAACCAAACAAAAATACCATTTCTATGCTAAACAGGGTATTGTATTACAAACTAAAATTTTTATTTTGTTGTGTGTATGAAATTTGACTATATGTCAACACACAGGGAGTCCATCTACAACTTTATACCTTGAATCTTATCCTATGGCTATCAAAAGTATGAGGGAAAGACAGCTCTAAAGGTAAAGTAGTCTGTATACCTATTGTTTGTAAAATAGTGAATAAAATATACCAGCTTAAGTTATATACGAAGACCTCTAAGACAGACATCTCACAAATGCACACAAACACACACACGCAATCGGAAGCTCTTGCGAAGACCTCCCACATTCTCAGGCAAAATCCATTCCTCCTCTTCATACCTTCGAATTTACCCTTCGGAAAACTTAAAGAAGTTAAAGGTATACTGGAAGAAACCCCCTCTATGTTTCACATTTGTGATCTATGCCTTGTTTCTTAAGAGAACATTTAGATATGACCACAGATAAGACCAAAGAATTCCTTATGTAGGTTAGTCGTTTCTTCCTTTCTTTTTGCCCGAAAGTTACCTCACAATCCTCTCATTAACATCACTGACATGGCTCTTGTTTTTTTCAACAATAGAGTCATCAACGTCGGCCAATTTTAAACATTTCTTAAGGTTCTGAAAACAAAAGAAAACAACGTGAATGCTGAAGAGGGAAGAAGAACCTTTGATCCATTTGTCACTACCACGATGGGAGGAACTGCCCAGTCAGAGGTTTGTCATCGCCCTTGCGGTTAAGAAGGGAAAGAAATATTTCTTCTGCGTTGTTTCACTCCTGGCTCTACCAGAACGTCTATAAAGTGTTCTTTTAAAAAAAATAATAGAAAAAAACTTTTTCTTTGCTTTCTCTAACTTGTTGGTATTATCTTACTAGTACAGATCTTATAACGGCAATTCCAAAGATGAAGCTACCAGAACTTCTTGGTTCTGTTTTGATTACCTATCCTTTGCTTCTGTAACTCGACACCAACTTAGCTCTGGAGGGATAGCTGTAACAGCACTTCACAGGACAATTTATGAAGCAGATATATCTTAATGAGGCGGCGACAATGGTTGATGTTTTCAACACTACCTAAGGTACTTTTTTATGTTGCATCATCACTACATGTACTTGTTATCCATGTCCTTCAAAAGATCATCGTCGCTTCTGTATACAGTAAATGGAGACCATTTTATATATAGCCTTCACATGTAGAAGAAAATTCCTTCTCATGTTTTTACTGCTGTTTCGTATTACAATTCTTAGCCACTGTGTGGGGAGTTTCTTTTTTCTCTCTCTCTGTTTGTGATGGATTTATCATGCACTCCTTGAATTCTAAAGATAAGTTTCTCCCGCGTGTAGATAGAATTTACTACCATCTTCAGAGAGTAATGCAAGAAGATAGAAGAAAGGGTTAGTTGCTTACAACAATACGGTGCGCTCTCATAAAACACAATGTTGGTGCCATGATTTCCCAACATGGCCTTTGTCAAGCATAGGCACTAAATCAAGCAGTTGCACTGACAATTTCGGCTCTGAAACAAAGGACGAACGTTTTAAGTGCTACATCTTTTTCTTTATCCTCCCCTTTCCTCCTTTTGGCCTTCTTAGCCTCATATTCCAAAAATGCCGACCGGTGTCGCAAGTAGCTTCTGAGCTTGCGTTTAACTATTCAAATAAATAAAGCTTGAATACGTGTTCCAATGGCTACTGTGCAGAGCATGACAATCTTCTTTTACTTGAACGAGATACCTAAACGGTGCACCAAGGCTTCTCCTCCTCCTTCCCTGGTTTTATGAAAACAAAAATGTTTCCTTTAAAAGAAATGATTTCTCCAGTATAACCAGTAAATCGAAATGTCTAAGAGGAGCCCAAACATACTTCAGTAAAGCATTTCGCAACAGCCAATTCTTGAGGAGACCTAACTGAAGATCGTTTGAATACCGTGAGTTTTATTTCCAGGATATATATTTGTCTGTTAATTAGTCAGAATACAGAAATATTCAGCTAGTTTTACGTATATCTTTATCAAAGGCTACAAAAGAGAAGATACAATTACGTAACAAGTAAACTAGACATTCTTTCAATTTACAATTATACACAAAGTTGCCAACACACATAAAAAAGACTTACTTTATTTCATGAGCATCTGCACGACGTGTCTTACCATAGCAAGTTCGGCTTGTAATATTAAGTCCTGAGATCGAGACTGAGTGTTAGTCCTGACTGAGGAATATTTATAGCTCACATTGTATCATGTTTGTCTTCCCTCAGGCATGGGCACACCAGATTCAAGGTAACTCTTAATTACATAGTGCTTTGCTTCGTGCCATAAACTTAAGAAACTTTAGCGCAAGTTCAGATACACCCAAAGAAAGAATAACCTAGATTACGTCTATATCACTTGGTCACTATTCGGGGTGCTCATTTATAGTGAGTCCCCCTCGCCTCTCACTAATCGGGGTGCTTATTTATAGTGATTTATAGTATATTTGGGTCCCGTGAAATCTCGAATAACGTAATAGGCGCTAAATTGGGAAAGTAGGTTTAATTTTGATAATATAATTTATTCGTACTTAAACTCTGATGCCCGAAATTTTCATCTTCACTTTCTTTAGCGTTAAAATGAATTGTTGAATGGAATAGTGAGAGGTGACGAAACTCACTTTAATCAAGCATCCCGTTAGCATCAGTACAGAAAGGGGTTTCAAATCGGTCTGCTACCTTCTCGCAGTAACTCCTGCCAACTATAATTGTTCTTGGCTAGCTGCAGAGCATTTCAAACCAGATGACTTTTTTGTAATTGTAATCATCATATTGGATCCGCCATTTTGAATTTTGTACTTTTGACGTCCGATTCTGAATCAGCTGTCCTACCCCTCTGGCAATATTGTTTCTTCTACATTAAAGGATTGCTTTCTGTCTGTGCTTGGAGACTACCCCTAACGTTCACAGGGTGGTTTCAACCCTTAAACCCGCATCATTGCCGAAATAAAAAATACATGTCGAATATTTTTTGATATTCTACAAGTATGCAAAGTTTCATTAAAGTCGGTGAGTTACATTTCCTTGTTAGTGCCTGTACTCAAAGTACAGTTGATAGATTAATAACACTGGCAAATTACATATATTTCATTTCCATAATTATTTCTGTTTTCAAGTTGATTTGTGGATCCGTATATGAATACGGTTTCCCAATAACTTTTCTCATTCTAGCAATTTAAGAGGTTAGATGCAGGAGTTGAGGGAACTCTATTTTATCAATACCGGTACTTAAGTTTTTAAGAGTTTTCAGTACAAATGTCTTATGGCATGAACAAGTATGTACGATGCAATCGGTTGTATTTACCTGTCAAGAGAACGTACCTTACTAGTATGCTGCTAATTTTTCAACTATAGCTTATACATTTGGAAGAACTTTTTTTTTTGTATGTGAATTTCTATCTTTTATGAAGCCCTTTAATTTTCATCTTGTCTTATAGCGATGGTGTTCAAAGCTATAATGGTGTAGATGGAGTAATCATAGATACAAGACAAAAACAGTTCTTGATGTACTGGAAATAATCCTCCATCTTGCTTGATTATCAAAAAAGAATTTCAGTTTGAAGACAAGGTTTTCTGCAAACAAGAATGTTTATTATCATCGTAGGGATAGATCAGCAAACAGAAAAATCTAAAATGTTTCGTCGTACTCCAACTATTGCAACCATAAAGCACTACTAACAGAATATACGTTCTGTAAATTTTCAATTTCAGGTTTCTTCATATTACAGTAGAACATCCATTATCCGGAAATCGGTTATCCGGATGATCGTTATCCGGAAAATTCCGCGTCATAAATAAAAAAATTCAAGAAATGAGCTATTTTAAATTTCCACAGACTGTAAATGATGATTCAATGTCAATTTTCTTCAATACGCCTACTGTGAAATATGTTTGTGCTGTATTTTCGTTTATGAATATAGTAAGTAAATATTTTATTGAGTCCTTTTAACAGTGCTGTGTTATTACTATAAAACTATTAAAATCAAGCTTATATTAGAGATCACAAGATTACATGGGTAATTCGATTTATTTCCATATTTTGCGCATTGTATGTTAGGTATTAATCAATTATCCGGAATATAGATTTTCCTGACACTATCGGTCCCCAATTAATTCGGATAATCGATGCTCAGTCTACTGTAATTCCGAAATGAAGAGCTTTTTGATTGTATAGAAATATGTGTTTGCAATACCAAGGGACTTTGTATTTCTTTCGTGACTTTATTTCTTCTTATTATATGCTCTCCCAGGTATTTAAACTTGTTTATTTTCTGATATTACACTAGTAAAACCTATTTTCGAATATTCGTTGTGTTTATGTAATTTCCGACGATTGTTTCGTAAGCCTTTCTGCTCACATCGTCAGGGAATCTTATTTGATGTTAAATTACAATGCACATGATGAAAGTGTTATGGCATTGTTGCATAAATTCTATCGGTTTACAATACGTGTAATTTATTATTATTATTATTTGAATTAAAATTTTTGTTGTTGTCCTAAACAGATTGTTGTGCCCGTCCGTCTAATGTCGATATTCCTCTTAAAATAGGGTGACCATACGTACCGTTTTGAATGGAACTGTACCATTTCTTTAGTATTTCTCGGTCGCCCTGTCGTTTTGATATAAATGTCAATTTTGTCTCGTTTTTAAACACTAAAATAACTTTCATGTTGCCATGTTGACTTTTTTTTTATTTATTAATTAACATCTGTGGATATAACATATACGTACATATTTTTCTTAATAGCTCTTATAATTTTTAGCGCTGATAACTTAGAAACAAGGCAAACTCCGTTTCGGCTGTAGCGTTATCTTTTATTTTGCCTTTGTGCTATTCCGTCGCTTTGTTATTCATTGCTGGTGGTGTAAATTTAAAGTTTCTTTAAAGATCCAAGTTTTACTTAAAAAGTAAAACCTATTCTTGCAATACCAAAGAAGCGAAACTGCAGTTTTAATAACCATCTTCAGAAAGAATCCAAATTCATCAAATTGGACAAACTGTGTAGCGATGAAACAAAGTGGTTTGCCAACGTTATAATGCCATTTTTTTTTTCGTTAGGCCTACTCATGGAGGCAGAAGCGGCGTCCACCAACATCTACGAAGCCAGAAACATAAGGATGTAGCTCGTTCACGGAGAGGCGTGATTACGATAGGGGAAGCGATAAAATCGCTGCAAGTGAAGCTCTTGTCGCTTGCTTATCATCCTGTGCGCCATGGCCAGTTTTCGCGCAAACGACGTTTATCAACACTGATAAAAAAATAAAAATAATTATGAACTAAAATTTTCTTCAAAACGTCCTTGTCCTGTTTTTGCCATCCCCATGTTCCATTTTTGTCTCTAGGAAATATGGTCCACCTATCACCAACCTTCTCCAATTATTGCCTTATCATTTAACTCCATTTCCAATTATTCCAAAACCATTCTGTTATGTATTGTTTTTAGGATGTAGAATTCGCGTTTCTCCAAACAGTATTCTATGTTTCTCTTTAATCGAGTGCTCTGCAACGGTTGACCTTTCTAAATAACCATACTTCAGAGCTCTAATATGTTCTTCCATCTTGCACTGTATTGTACGACCAGTCTGCCCAATATAATACGCAGCATTTAATTTCATACACCCCTGGTATCTTATGATCAAGTGAATACTTCGGGATTCTTAGCATTTGTTTCATTTTCCTATTTGGAAGAAATGCACATTGGATATCATACGTATTAAATTCCCTTTTTAATTAATTAATAATGCCTTTCACAAATGGTAAAACGGCAAATGTGAATGTGGCGCTTGTTATATTGGGCAGAACCATACAGTGCTTTGGAATAGAATAGTTTTGGAATCGATGGAAATTGAGTTAGATAATAAGGCAATGAATAAGAAGATGGATTTGTACTTGGTGATAGATGCAAGGTGCTTCTAAGAAGGTACTTTCAAGACCGCATAAACAGAGTAATAATATATTAAAAGTTTTGAGATTCGCAACGGATTGGAACAAGGTGATGCCTTGTCCCAACTACTGTTTAACTTTGCATTAGAAAATGCGATTTAAAAACTAACAGAGAACAAAAAGGGGCTAACATTGAATGGCTAGAACCAACTGTTCTTACACGCGGAAGATGTAGATTTAATAGGGAACGATATAAATGCACTACAAAGAAACACCGATGTCTTAGTACAAGCATGCGATGAGATAGGTCTAAAGGTGAACGTAGAGAAAACATAATAAATGATAACGAACCAACCACTGAGGATGAAGAAAATAGAGACATTACAATTAAGACTTAGAGAAAGTAAACAAATTTATATACTTGAGAGGATATGTAACGATAAAAAACATGCTCACGGAAGAAATAAAAAGTCGCTTAGCACCAGGACATGCATGTTTCTGTACAGTTCAGAAACTCCTAGTCTCGCGATTAATATCAAGGAAGTTGAAATTGAAAATATACAGAACTGTTATTCTGCCGGTAATACTTTACCGCTGTGAAAGTTGGAGTACGACCCTACACTGTAAAAATGGGAGACACAACGTTCATCCAAAAAATGGAGGCAGCTGAGCTGCCTCCACTTTTTGGATTAACCTACAATCAGCCAGTTTTCGGTTGAACGTTTTACTTTCCGTAAAATTTCAAAATGCGTATATACATTACATATATATGAGTGTTGCAACGTATTTCATTCAATCCGAGCATTTTTGAAAAGTAGAAAAGAATAAAAGGAAATATTCCTTTAAAATAAAAAAATAAAAAAAAATAGTTGAAGTGCTTGGGTTTCGATCCAGGGTCCACAAGCACACTGGTCAGACGCTCTAACCACTTCGCTACGAAGACAGTTGGTGACTGGCTTTCCGAGCGAGCTATGGTGTACTGTGAAGGAGGTTAATTATTAACACGTCTTTGATTTTACTACGAGGAATGTCTCGTGGAAAAAAGGAGAGATGCTTTTGCTACAGTGTAAAGATTTATACCCAACTTAATTTCTCGGCCCAACAGTAAACTGTTTGCTGTTCACAGTGTAAAGGTAATGTAAACACTCAAAATGGCGGGACGTTCAGTGACAAGCAAGTAACGTTACTCCTGTTACTGGATTATAGAATATCCAACTAAGGATTAACCTTCATCCACAAAAGTACGTAACCTCAAAATTTCCTGTTTAGCTTACACTTCGATTAGAAAATGACCGAGTTTTAAGCGTAAAATAAGTTGAACGTTCACGGACAAATCACTTTGGCCAGTTTCAACCCATTTGCAGTTAACGTTAAGCTATTACAAAGAAAGTGTTTAACTTTAAAATGGAGTTAAGTTTACCAATCTTTCAACTAAAAGGCTTACACTATATCCACGTTTAAGAGTAAATATAACAAAACGCTAATTTTCGACTTTTATTTCTCCATAAAGCGGAGTAACTTTCATCCATTTCGTGTTTCTACTTTTTACAGTGTAGCAGATGAACATAAATTACGTATGATTGAAAATAATGTTTTAAGAAAGATGTACGGATCGAAATGGGATACTCAACGGACTATACGACTCATGAAGCCTGGATGGGGTAACAGAATATCAATATCAAGGTAACAGAAGATTGTAAGAAGAATTATTCTGTCTGAATTTAGGTGATCTTGAGTCGAAAATCTTACTTCTAAAGTTCTCTTGTATTTCTTCAAGTAAGTGAATGCAGCGAAGGAACGTTTTGGTGAGAAGAGACAGCAGAAATACAAGCCTTGGGTTGATGAAGAATGCCTTAAAGTTCATGACGAACGGAAACAAGCCAGGCAACGATGGTTAAGTAATAAAAGCGAAGCAAGTGCCAACCACTGCGGTAACGCGAAACGCAACGCAATACCTGACGCAGAAAGTTCAGGAGATAGAGGAAAACGGGAAGACAAATAACACACGAGATCTATACAAAGGGACAAACTCGTTAAGGAAAGGTTAACAGCCTACATTAGGGATGATTAGAAATGAGCGCGGAGATCTTCAGGCGGATCTGACTAAAGATCTTCAGGCTGATCAGAGTTATGCTGGAACATACGATACACGATACAGATTTACAGAGGCAAAATCACTAGTGGTCCCCGTCTTTATCCTGGTGTGACTGAGTGAAACCAAGGAAAATATCAGTGCGAGTAGTAGGCATGAGTAGAACCCAAACCCACGCAGCCCAATTCTGACCCATTTCTCGACTTAGCCACTAGATATTGTGGTGTGCGCCATGAGCACTAAGAAAATTACTGGATGGATGGAGTGAGCCAGTGATTTATCTAAGATTTTCAAATCAGGGAGTGTAAGATTAAAACTAGAGAAATGTATGTACTTTATTCACGTTTTCTGCGAAGTTTTATATTTTGTGGAAGTAGGACTAAAACTGGGAGGGTTTCACGGGGTTTTTGAAGGAAGATTGGAGAATTCACTGAAGAATCAAATTCCCCTTCAAGATTCTGCCTTCGGCAGAAAACTAATGATGTTGATTTTTAAAAAGTATGTGTCTACCTTTAAAACTTACATATCCACTGTGTTTCTTCACTTCCAAGGTCATACAAACACAACAATACAATATATTGATTCGACACAAATTTCGCTCGTAAAATATTTTACACACTGGCCTTCTTTATTATTTGGTGTCTACAAGAGGTGAAAGATCATGCAATATCTAGCTATCTTTCCTCATGGCAGAAAAGAACCTTGCCATCACAACTAAGCGTTAAGAAATACCGGTGCGAAAACAAAGTATGAGAAAGTAGTTCCCAAATATTGCAAATGTTTATCTTTTTCCTGAAGCATAGAATAAGCAGATTATGGGTCAATTACATTTACAGATGAGAGAAGTGTCTAAAGAAGTGATTAAGTCGGAACTTGTTGAAAGAAAGAGTTATCTGTAAGTCCACAACCACCTTCTAAATTAAAGGAAAATCCTGATTGGCACCCTAGACTTAAGTTTCTCTTAAAATGTACTCTGTGTTCCAAATCCACCATCGTTCCCTTGAAATCTGAGGGAACTAGTAATCAATATACTTCATTTGGTATGATCAAATGCATGTAAAATAAACTCAATAGGTGTTAATAACATGAGCTAAATTACTTGTTGACCTTATCTCCGTCTCTCTCATAGATTTCCTTTAGCTATTTTGCGAAAATGCCATGAAGTTCTTTCGCAAAATCGGAATGTCTTTCGCATTTTGCGAGAAAACGAGCGCAGGATAAAGCTTGCGTTCGGAAGACCAAAACGTTGATGGGAGGACAATATTAGAAGAGATCTTCGAGAGGTAGGTGTTCGTGATGAATACCGGCTTGATCTTGCCCAGGATAAAATCCTATGATGAACGTTTGTTATTGCGGCGATGAACTTGCGAGTTCGTTATTTAAAAGCGTTAGTGTCCCTTTATCTCCAATAAATATTTTTTTTTTCACAAAACGTTCTGAAACATGAAGTTATTTCAAATGCTTTCGACGTTCAAGCTCTTGTTACTATTAAGTAACTCTTTAACATGCCAAAGAGTACGTTGATTCATTTTCCACTGTTTTGCATGCACAGTAAATGCCCCAAAAGATGTTCCAACTAAAAATACTAAATTTGAATTGATAGGTATCCAGTCATTCAACGGTCTGTTTTAGTATTAGGTACCCTTTTTCCATGTGCTTTCTCTATTTGATAGAGTTAATATGAGAAATTGGTGGAAAATAAGTTTTAATTAGAGAAAAAGTTCTAAAAAATTAAAAAATTGTATACTTACTTGATGCATTTATTCCCAACAGTGAATTTATTTCCCTCCAAAAAGAGCAAATTTAATTATAGTCTTTCTAGCAATAAATAAGTTTCCACAAAATAGCATTGTTTGTTGGAAACAGTAAAAAAATAACTTAAGCATCGTATTTATTTGAAAACGAAAATGTAATCCTCTTTCTGCGGTTATAGAAATCCTATTTACATTGAATATTAAAATAATAGGGAAAATACAACAAAGTCTTGTTTCGTTTCAGTCACGATTATAAATTTCTCCAAAACTAAACAGATTTGTTTTCCAACCGCAAGAGTCTTTTGAGGTCATGAACATAAGAGGAATGGGGTTTCATATTAATCTCTTTGATCGACTTTGTTCTTTTAAAGATTACGTGGTGCTCGCAACACAAATCCTGTGCTTTGTTTGTCAAAACAATCTTTATGAATGACAATTTTAAAAGAAATGTTGCATTGAAATACCGGACGATACTTGACCACATACATCTATTATTATTATTTTTCTTCTTTTGGGAGACAAATGTCAACATTCTACCAATAAATAACTATTTAAGCTCTTAAACCGATTCATTAGTTTAAAGACTAAGATTCATAAAGGAATGTCAATATCATTTTTTTTTAACTGTGAATTTGTGGTACGCAATTTAATTCCCTATCATTAGCTTTGTGTCTATTTAAAAATAATGTTTTACTACTAAGAAGACATTTGAAGAATTAAGGTAGTAATTACTCAAGTAAAATATAAAATTACGTTTGTTTCTCAAAAACTTAATTGTTTTTCTGAGCAGCGCAAGCAAACACTCAATAAGTACACTAGGAACTCAACTCTTTTACACGAAATAAGCATTATTCTTACATTCTTTTCTTTAGTTCACAATGGTTAATTTAACTTGGAACATTAATTTAACTCATTTCCCCACGTCATACAATGATGAAATTTTGCACAGCAACTTAAGTCGGGTGACAATGCAGTATTACATTATTACTTTCATTAAAAGCATTTTTTTTAATATGGACTTTTTTATCCTAAAATAAATACTAGCCTGCAACAAGCCTGGATTTGCCTGGTTGCAGAAGATTATAGGATTTGGGTCACAAAAACATTTAGCTTGAGAAAATGTATCCGAAACACCGATATAATTAAAAAATAATGTAAAATGTTTTTAAGACATACATTTCTTAAACAATTCGTACTAAAAAGTAAAAACATATATTTTTTATGTGTGAACGAAAAAGAAAAGCATGGGGAGTGCTCTCATATACAATCATTTTATAAATTCTTGAATTGGCGCACTCCATGCTTTTCTTTTTATTCATACATAAAAATATTTTTTAATTTTTAGTACGAATTGTTTAAGAATAGTATGTCTTTAAAAACTTTTTATTATTATTTTTTTTTACATTCTTTTCTTTAGTGCATAATGGTTCCTGGTGTCTTCAAATATGCAACGTAAATTTAACACGTTTCTCTTTGTCACATAATGATTACATTTTGCACAGCGACATACGTCGGCAGACAATACAATTTTCCATTTTTACTTTCATATCGTCACTTGGGAACCAGAAGGTACTATGTCCACTTTTGGCAGTGTACTATGTCCAATGCAGTCAAAGACCTTGTACTGAAGGGCATCAACCCCAAAAGTACTATCTCACAAAACGACCTTCAAGTGGCTAGAAATGTTTGAAATGTAATGAATTTATATAGGCTTTAAATGGAACTTCAAACTTTAAAATTGGGTTTTCTCAAAAGTAGCTAAAGTAGCCTTATGGTTCCTTGGTGACGATATATTCTATATATTTTAAAAGCATATTTTTTTATGTATACTTCTTTATCCTAAAAGTTATATAGTATCCTGATACGATTTGGAATTCCGAAAAAAAATGTTCAACTTGTGAGGATGTGTCTCAGCGACAACATAAGCTGAGTAAGGATAGGTATTAATATGTCAGATAGTTTCAAGATTCGCAACGGTTTGAAACAAGGTGATGCCTTGTCACCTCTACTTTTTAACTTTGCCTTAGAATATGCGATTTTAAAAATAAAAGGGGACAAAAAGAGATTAATATTGAATGGTTTGAATAAACTGTTCGCATACGCGGATATTGTAAATTTAATAGAGGACGATATAGATGCACTACAAAGTAACACCGAGGTCTTAGTAAAAGCGTGCAATGGGATAGGTAAATATAGGTAAAACAAAATACATTATAACAAGCTCAAACGCAGGGAATGAAGGCAATAAAAACATAGTAATTAGGGATGAGGTCATAGAGAAAGTAAACAAATTTAAATACTTTGGAGCATACGTGACAGGCAAAAATGAAGTCACGGAAGAAATAAAAAAGTCGCTTATTATCGGGCAACGCATGTTTTCATTGTCCAAAATCTTCTAACATCGCGATTAATATCAAGGAAATTGAAATTGAAAATATACAGAACGGTTATTCTGCTGGTAATATTTTACAGTTGCGAAAGTTGGAGTACGCCCTAGCAGATGAACATAAATTACGTATGTTTGAAAATAAGGTTTCCAGAAATACATACGGGCTGAAAAGGGACGAGATGACTAGAGAATTGAGGATACTGCATAATGAAGAACTCCACGGACTATACAATTCGCCAGATGTAAAAATAATGAAATCGCGACGACTAAGGTGAGCAGGCCATGGGTCGGATGAAAAAAAAAACGAAGATTATATTATATCCTGGTTGGAAGACCGGATGGAAAGAGATCGTTGGGAAGACCGAGACGTCGTTGGAAGGAAAGTACTAGAAGGGATTGTCTAGAAGTAGGTGTTCGTGATGAAAACTTACTTGATATTGCCCAGGATAGAATCCAATGGCGAACATTTGTTATTGCGACGATGAACTTACGAGTTCCCTAAGCCCTAGAGTTAGTTAGTTAGTTATCTTAAAATAAACACTAGCCTGCAACGATCTTCCATTGACTGATTGCAGAACACTTTAGGATACAAAATATTAGCTTGAGAAAAAGTATTCGAACACCGAAATAACTTTTTAGTACGAAGTGTTTAAGAAAAGTGTCTTTAAATAGTTTTTATTTTATTATTTTTTTCCTATTTTTATCTCTGATCCAATTTGTTTGACCTTTTCTGTTATTGAATCAGTAACAGTATGGTTTCCTTCAAGTAGTCAGTTTGCTTTATATTTGAAAATTTCGGTTTGGAAATGATTCGAGAATTGCTCTGTTTGGAAGACTAAACAATAGAGTATTTAGTTGTTTATGATTACTCCTGCTGTATTGTTTCAAGATTTAAAATAACGTTTATTTATTGCTAAAGTAATTAGCTAAAAAGAATGAAATTGCATTATTTGTCTTGTTCTTTGCTGCAGTACAGTACCCGCCTTCGTCTCTTGATCTCAATACATTATCAAACAAGCTGGCTTAGAGACGTGTTTGTTGTACTCGGAAGATTTTCAGATCGGATCGAATCATAACCAACGAGCAGCCATCCTGATGGTTAAAGCTTAACGGCATAGCCTAAAACCTTAAGTTAAGGGGAAGATCAGTAAAGTTTGAATGAAGTCTGTAATTGAATCCGAATGTTACTTGCAACCCCAACTAATCTGCACAATTTGCACTAAGTATTGAGCTGTTGAACAAACCTCTAACCATTCCCAGTAAGTCGACATTGAGTTGTGTTGCCAAGCCATCGCTGGATCTGATAATAAGTCCTGAACGCATGTTGACGTGCTGTATCTCTCATTGGTGGCAGAGTTGCCAATGCAAACTTGAACTGCAACAAGCAATGGTTACTGAACGGCAATCTGCGAATACAAAGTTTGAATCTGCGTCTCTGCCACAAACTAGAAACGCAGCACGTCAACACACATTCAGGGCTTACCATCAGGTTCAACGATGGCTGGCTTGGCAACACTTAATGTCGACTGACCGGGGATTGTTGAACGTTTGTCATACCTTACTATCAAATGCTATCTATGACTGTACCCCCTGTTCCAGATGATCTACTTAATATCATCAGCTGTCGGTGTAAAAGCGAAAGTACTAGAAAATGTGGATGTAAACTGTCTGGGCTTAGTTGTTCAGTTATGTGCCTATATTGGAAAGGAACTACGTATAGTAAAGCACCGTATATTTCCAATGGTCTGGATTGAAATATGTGAGTTTCCCACAGCAGTGTTGAAATAAGTGCATCTGTTGTGTAATTGCTTTGTATTTAGAAAATATGTTATTTTACAAGATTTAACATAAGTATTAATATATTAAATATGGTAATGACAAAAAAACTAATTCAGAAATACATTTTTATTGAACAAAGGTATTTCCATGGCTGTAAAGTAGGGTAGCGTAATTCACAACGTTGTTGTAGGGATGATGATATCTTGTTTCTCGCAGAGTGTGGAAAATGTCTTGTGTTTATGTAATATTGAAACCCCGAGTTTCAAGGTAAGTACTTTATCATTACTACTTTGCAGTTTTGAAACGTAGATATTTAGGTTAGGTTTTGAACTACTCTGGATGGATATCAACATTCGTTGTACTGGTAATCGTTTAGAATTGCGTCAATGAACAAGTTTCCTAACTCGCACCACACACAGGATTCCGAAATTGCACCGGTGCGATTTAAGAAACTGTGTGCTCTTGCAGTTTCTCAATATTTCAATATTTAAACCAATTGAGGTTTACTACGAACGAACAGTCAACAAATGGCTTCGCAGTAATCTTGTTTGTATGTCACAGCATTTCAAAGGTTTTGCACTCCTTGCTAAAATGTATGTAAAAGCAGATAAAATATCTAACGCGATACAGAGAGTTCGCCTAGCAGGTGTGTGGTCAGTTGGCAGGACTCCGCAAGTGACTTCGTTGCAAGGGAAAACCTTAATATGAACCTATGTGATGAACGTCATCTAAGTGTGGAAGATACAAATGAAATTCTGAAAGAAGTTACTTTAACAGAGGACGATGGAAACACCGGGAGAAATAACACTGCAGCAGAGCGCGATGGAAATACCGGGGAAGGTAAAACTGCATCACGGAAAAAATATTTCACTTGAGAGCATTTTACCTCTTCCAACACCAGAAGACTTTTGCACCGCAAAGTGAAGAAAATTTACTCTATAGAAGGTTGTCGTAATAACAAGAAGCACTCACAAAACATCCCTTGTTGCTGCTAAGGACAAACAGAACAGACTGCAAACAGAAAAGGGAAATAAGAGACAAAAGAACCTTCCGCAAAAAATCGAATTAATTCACACAGGGATACTTCAAATATGATGCTTGAAATTGACGAAAGTGAATGGTATTGAATCTTATGTAAATAGGCAACAATAGAAAATACAGTATGATACGATTTAACATTTGTGAGCATACATGAATTTTGTGCTGATTACAACAATATTTGCAATTTTTGTGCTTAGAACAGGTGACAAGATTATTAATAAAATAATAATTACTCTTTTAAACTTTTTGTAACTTTTTAAAAATCAATACTTAGAGTTACTTTAACAAAACTGTTGTACGTACGAACAGAAAATATACTTCGTTGTTAATAAAAATAAATATTTTTGATAGTGGGATTTCATATGTTTAACTATTTTCCAACACAACCTATTTACAAACCTGTTCAGTATTTTATGTACCTTGTAGATGGAATTGATTGTGCAATGTCTTTCATGTTTAGTTTCATAGTGGTGCAATGTGTGTGGTGCGATTTAAGAGACCTGTCCCCTAAATCGCACTTTCTGCAGTTGTTCGAGTTTTACGGCTTTTAACTATCTTAAAATTTCCGTAGGCACATAAAACTTGTCTATAAGTACCTTAAAACTATCTTGATTGTTTTTGTTGAAAAGTTAGTTAAATTTCCCGTTTCAAATTTAATTTTTGTGTTAGGAGATCCGATTTAGGCAACCTTACTCTATATCTTTGGAATAAATATTGCGCTAAAAGTTAAAGGAATTAGATTACACATGTTTGTTGGGTTTTACTAGTACCAGCATGGAGAATAAGTGGCAAGAATTATGTCCATATTTGCAATGGTTCTGTCTCTGCACAGAACTTACAGCCAGAAATCCTTCGTAGGATTTTTGGTACTTCACGGGGAATGATATGGCACAAGCAGTAAACATTTTTGGAAAGTTTCAGATTTGTATTACTAGATTTGGTCAAATCATCGTAGGCTGCTGAAAACTGTCAACTTTTACTACAGTTTACAGCCAAACCCGTCATCGGATTCTGAGAGATTTTTTCGGGGAGTGATACGAGAGGCCTGGGTTTAAATCCCATCTAGGATACTGGAGACATTACTTCAATGCTCCCATGCCTGGCATTCTGAGGTGCACTTAGCCTCCTATCAAATTGAGAGCCAGAGTATCCTTGGTCCTCCTGGGCACCTTGGGAGGTGAAGGCGGTCGAGCGTGAGACTGATCACCCCCACCTCACTTCGTGCCATAGGTCGAGAATATGAGGAGCGTATCGCACAGGAGATATACCTTTACATTTTTTTTTATTCCCAGATCACTCTAATTTGATCTAATTAAGCGGATCAAGGCTATTCAGCGAATTTTTCTTCTTTCTGGAGTGGTGCTACGAAGTAGACTATACTCGAAATTCGAAAATATAATAATATATGGCTGATAAGTTTGAATTAGGATTTCCATATTCGAATAATATGCATTGGTCTATGGCATTTAGAAATGTTTGGATTTCAAAATTCAAGAAGTTGTAGCTCTAGTTTGGAGTCAACTTTTTCATGGGCAACGTTACATATTGTGATTGTGCTACTGTGGCATTGTTGGACTTAAACTATTTATAGTGAAAACATCGTTGCCAACCGATACGAAATTATCGTTGTATAAAATTTTTAGGAACACTTTTTTCCCTTCTGTTTTATTCAACATAGAGGTGAGAAACTCATATCGATAATTTGATTTTGTCCTAGAAGTTTATTGTCTGTTTTCCTTCCTCTTGAATTCCGATAAGTAGTGATTAGTACCATTTCAAAATGAGAGGAAAATTCTTATTTCGACTTTGGCAGACTTTTCCATTCCCACAGAATGTCATTTGGTGATAAAATATCTAACAGAAATAGAAAGGTTATTTTAGCACCTTTCATGCAAATCATCGAATTATAATAATATTGTAACTGTTTGTTTCTTAATTCCCAGTGCTAGTATAAAGAGTAAAAGGTATTTAATAAATAGGTGCGACTAGTTTGAAAACGCGGTATCAGGATACCACAAACATTTTGGTAATAAAGGAATTTTTTTGTTCATCTCAGATGGTACCGATATTTGGTCTGGCCTATGGATGTCAGAGGAAAGATGTTACTTGGCAAACACCTTTCCGTGGCAATGGTCAGAGCCTTTGTCTAGGTGTTCTATTTGCAAGGTTGTATGAATTGAGGGTTGTTATGGCAACATAGGAAATAGAAGTAAGTTGATATATATGGATAGTTAAATAATGGTTTTATATTAAAAAATGAACAGTTATACTTGATTGTTTAATTGAATTGAATTTAGTTCATTGTTTAGTGTAAATGATTTCAACGAATTTATTAACAATGCATTGAGATGTGTTCTGTTATGTTTGTGTGTGCTGTTCGTTGTAGAAGTTTCGTTTGGATATAGTGGAATAGAGAAATATAGCTGTAAACGCACGTTTAAATACGACTGCATGTGAGTTGGAATTACACAATAAAATGTTGGATGTTTAGTGTACTTATTCTCTGAAAGAATCTAATGCTGTTACGATGCTGAAAGTACGATAAGCTTTAGTGGTGAGATATAATAATAAGTGGAAGTAGTTATATTGTGTTAACTCTGCATTTTTAGTGGCGCAGACGATAAAGGATTCAGAGAATATTTGTTCACTAGACTCTTAAGATGGCATCTGGTATATCAAGTTTTGAACAATTTGATGTAGAACAGGAAAACATTAACCTATATTTGGATAGATTCCAGTCGTTTTGTGAGGCATATGGTATTAGTGATTCAAAGCAAGCCTGCACTTTGATAGCGGTGATTGGATCACAGGCTTATGAAGCTTTACATCATCCTTGATCTCCAGCATCAGTGAAGTCTAAGGATTATCCTAGTTTGAAAAGTATGCTCGCACAAATATATAGTAAGCAAGTCAACGAAATCGTAGCACGGTTTGAATTTCATCATTTTTGCCAAAAAATATTCCAATCAGTGAAGGGGTACGTAAGAGAAATGAAACGCAGAATAATGGATTGTCAATATGGATCTTTTGCGGATATGATGATTCACGATCAGTTGATTTTTGAAGTAGTGAATGAAAATATTACACGAAAGTTACTCTCGGAACAGACATTGACGTTAGATAGGGCAATTGAAATTGCAGTGAGTATTGAACAAGCAGAGAAAGATGCCTTATCTTTAGCTACTAGATTGAATCAACCAGAAAGAATTCAGCAAGTACATCGTCAGACAAGTCAAACTTTCAGATCCTCTAAACAAGTTCGATCTAATACGGAAGAGTCACGACAGCGATGCTGTCGATGTTTGGGTACGCATGAATTTAGGAGATGCCCTACTTTTAAGGCAAAGTGTCTACAGTGTGGACAGATTGGACATAACAGTAGATCTGGGGCCTGTCAGTTCGGTAATAAAGTAAATAGGGCGAAGATATAAGAATTATCAGAGAGAGATCAGGAGGAAATAGATCAAGTATCAATAGGAGTAAATATTTGGCGGTGGATGATTTGTTGTTAAGAGATGCATTAGATATGAAAGTTTAAAGCGAATCATTTGATACCATGCCAACAATGTGAGGATGTGCGGTGTACAGGAACGATAGATACTGGCTCGAAAAATAATACCATGTCACAGGATTTCGGACTAAGACATAACTTTACCATGAGTCATTCAGGACAAATAAACGCTTTACAACTTCTTAATGGAACTTTGGTAAAGGTATTAGGAATTGTGAATATTATGGTAATTTATCACAAGTCGAAATATAGAATGAAGTTCGTACTGATTATGGGTGTATACTGATAGGAAGAGAAGGACTCAATGTTTTGTTGCCAGGCTGGCATAAACAATTTTGTAAACAAGAAGAATCAGGGGAGCTGCTCCATTATATTCACTTCGGTTCTTTCTGGGAAAGTATTTTTATCGAATGTAATCTGAACTTAATATACTATCAAACCTAACTAAATCGAATTTAGTTAAACACAAATTAATGTAAAATTTAATTAGAAAATGCACGTAAAATTAAATTGAACAGAATATTTTTAAACGATGTAACATAATTAATAACAATACGTTGAACTCCTAATGTAGATTAATGTGATAATCACCAACAAAAGTTGAGGGTTAAAATATCAATGAGAACTTATTAATAGGATCGATTTTTTCGCGTTTGCGGTAGAAGTCGAGTTTAACCGAGAACTCGGTTAAACCCGACTTTGCCTTAATTAGTGACCATGGGAACGTGGAGGTTAGATAAGGTTCGGTACGGTTATGTGCTTTACAGTATTTTTAAACAAACAAACGAAAGTGTAAAGATACATAACCGCACCTAACCTTACCTAACCTCCACATTCCCACGGTCACTAATTGAGGCACTCGGTTAAACTCGACTTCTACCGCGTTTGCACTTATTATGTAATATTTAATTTGCAAGGTACTTATAAGTCATTTTCACATAAGTTTGAAAAGAAACATAAACCAGGTGTTCCAAAAAAGTTCATCATTTCTTCCTGATTTTGGAATTTTCATTTGGGATGCAATCCTTTGCTGATATAGATTGATAGTATCACTAACAATTGCTAACATCTTACAATATATAAGAATAAAATATTAAATCACTCGAACACGCACGCTGACTTTTTTCGTTAACACAAAATAATACGTTTTTCTAATGAGAAGATTGTTTAGAATGTGTCTATTATTGTTAAGTATGAATTTAAATATTTCTTATTGTTATAAAGGAACGAAATAAATTTATTCACGATGAAAACAACAATGGAAATCATATAATTCAAATAATAAAAATGCATTTAATGTAAATATCATTTACTACATCGATTCTTACGTGATTGAACGATTCTATAGAGCCGGAATCGAAATAAAGTAATGTGATTCGTTCAAATGAACTGAAGTGAGTATAATGGAAGTGTTCCGAATCAGCAATAAAACAAGTACAAGTTCCAGTTGTGAAATATCAAGTCATTCAGTCAGGAGTGTCATTAGAAGTAGCGTGTTTATCGCAACGCATACAAGATTTAGAACATAGGTATGAAACTCTTAGCAACAAATTACAGTCGTTAAACACAGCTAGTGTTAATGAACCGTCAGAAATATAGGAGGATGAGGTATTGTATATAGTAGGTAAAGTATGCGGCTCGAATGATTCAGTAATCAACAGGAATGAAGAGGGAATAAAGTCTATTAGTTTGGGGAAACACACAGAAGTGATGACACCAAAGGATAATACGGAATATCTAGGTAAAAAGTATTAGAGAATACTGAGAATTTCAAAGTTTCCGGTATGGCGGAAGAGATCATACATAAGAAAACGAGGGATTCAGCTTTTCTGAATATTTTAATGATGTCGGAGGAAGCAAGTGAGAAGAGGCTAGATTGTATGCTGGAAAGACATGAGGAGAAGGATGAGTTTAAGGAGGAAGAGCAAGTTCTAGAAAAGGAAGTCAGAGGTTGTAAAATAGATTTGAAAGATGAAGTACAGGCGTCAGATCTGAGTAATAAGATGAAAACAGGTGTTGAAATACAAAACAAAGAAAACAAAGGAGATAAAAAGAAGAAGAAGAAAAGAAGTCAGGCACCTTAATATTGGAGCAAGGCGAAGTAGACGACTGTTGAAGGACTGAAGGTCCAAGGAATAACCTCGGAAGGAAGGGCAGGTGAAATGGATATCAGATGATGATTTGTTGGGAGGTCGAACTGAAGGGTTACCGGATTGGTTGAAACCGAGGGTAAATTGTGTTTGAAGTAGAGTAAACGGGGGAGAAGTGCAAGGTTGCACCGGTTGTACGAATTGAGGGTTGTTATGGCAACATAGGAAATGAAAGTAAGTTGATATATATGGACAGTTAAATAATGGTTTTATATTCAAAAATAAACAGTTATACTTGATTGTTTAATTGAATTTAACTTAGTTCATTGTTTAGTGTAAATGATTTCAACGAATTTATTAACAATGCAATGAGATGTGTTCTGTTATGTTTGTGTGTGCTGTTCGTTGTAGAAGTTTCGTTTGGATATAGTGGAATAGAGAAATATAGCTGTAAACGCATGTTTAAATACGACTGCATGTATGAGTTGCAGTTACACAGTAAAATTTTGGATGTCTAGTGTACATCTTCTCTGAAAGAATCTAATGCTCTTAAAGTACAATAAGCTTTAGTGGTGAAATATGATTATAAGTGAAAGAAGTTATAATGAGTTAACTTTGCACTATTAGCTTTTTCATTGTGAAACAGATCAAAACCCTGGAAAATCTAAGTCAGTATGACGCAGCAGCATCCGAATCCCTCACGCGTGCCTCCCCATCTCGATCCGAATTCCGAAAACTTCAGGAGTTCATATTTTTTACGCAGAAAGTTCATATGGGAGGAAGAAGTTGACGGTGTGGTTGCTCTGTTTCTTCCAGAAGATTTTATTCGAGTCGGGGGTTCGTGGGGGTGGAGGGCTCACGAAAATTAAAAGTAATAGACTACTTATTTACTGTAATATACTAAAAATATAAAACAACAACAGGCCCTAGTATTCCTTAACGATATGTAGTACATACTTCCTTAGTTACCCTCAAAATAGCATGAACAGTTATGGTTGCCAACCGTCCGGTTTTAAACCGGACGATTCGGTTTTTAACATAATTGTTCGGTGTCCGGTAACAAGTTCAAACCGGACTAATAAAGTCCGGTTTTGGGAGATGTTTAGTAAAAAGGGCATTTCGTTAAAGTTTAAATGTAAACCGCTGTGAGTGAGGACTTAGAACTTTAAAAGTAAGTAGGCCTAACCCCAAAATGCGAAATATAGATTATTTTGTGTCTGGTGAAACAATTGTTGTAAACTTTCAATAGGTTAGTATTATTATATTTTCTTATCTCCAAATGCTGTGGTGTAACTTTTGCTGCAATACGCTGTTAAAGTCGACGTCACTGCCACGCTGTATCCTAGCAACCAGATCGACTGGCTTTATACACACTGAGTG
>JAGDQP010010822.1:30253-54659 GCA_022664845.1 Lepisma saccharinum
TAAGGCAAATTTAAAATTGTACCGAAGTTATGAGCTTGTGTATTCTGAGGTAATTCAAGAAACATCAGAGGTATTCTGAGGTATATGATTTGAACTTTCAATTCTATCCTCCCCCCCCCCCTCAAGAAAAAATACCTAACACCCTTTACACAAGTACCCGAGAATTATTATTCTTTCAAATAGAAATGTCAAGCCAATGTAAATTTATTTCTTTATATTTTATTATCCAACTATCTGTGGTATACACCACAAGTTTGTCAACGGTAATTTAAGGCTGAAGTTTATAGCTGAAATATAACATTTGCTTTAATTGGATTTTGTGGCAAAATGTTAAGATGTCTTAAACGACTTAAGTTAGTTGGTACCAAGGAAATAAAATTATTAACATTTTTGTGAACTAGAAACTCTGCCCTAGATAATCTTTCGTAAATGTCTCTGCCGTTATTTTTCACAGGACCTCAATTGAATTTGAGTTTTTCGTAAGTATATTAGATTCTTAGATGAGTGTTCCGCAAACTAAGGCCCTTTGAGTCTAGATTAGATTGAGCATTAGTACAAAAAAAGAGGAAAAATCAAGTTCAAGAGGATTTCGTATCCCCCAATACAGTTGCAAATCAGAAAGAATCATTTTGTTTTAACCAATAAGAATATAATGATTATTGAAAAGTTGGAGAACTGTACGCTTGCTCGTTCGTATGAAGGTAAGAGGGCCCATATTTTACACTATTGAAGATTGTCAGGTCTGTTGCAGGTGAAGTATACAAGAAAAGTAGTACGACACAAATTCTATTCTGAAAAATAAGTGGTTTGAAGATCCATAAAATATTCTTGATAAACTTCAATTATTAAACAAATTTCTAAGGTTGTAGCTCCCGCATTAATTCATTTCAAACTATTTCTCTTTGTTGACATTTTGGTACAAGGCTCCAAAATGCAAGCAAACAGTGCATTTTGGTACACTAAGTTGATCTGAAAATCCTTTTCCTTCGTGGTCTAGAAACTTTCATCAAATTAGCCTTAGGGATTGCAGAGCGTACGTACATATATATGTACAACCTTGCCTCTGTGATTGAATTAACGCCCCTTGGTTGGTCAGTATTTGAGCAAACAACCCTCTTGTGCAGCTTGCTTGCCAAATACGCTGATCACATCAGACATACTTCTACCCTTCCATTCAATGTTAATTCAAAATCTTTCCTAAAAGTTCTCAAAGGGAATGTTTTTTGTTTTTTTTTAGTTTTAATTATCATGAGTTTTCAAGAAAAAATGTGAAGGTAAATTGTAGTACTTAAAAGTTGCATATTGTAGTACTGAACACAGAAGAGCTAAATTTCAACTATTCTTCTTCAAGAGAAGAGTACGGGGGTTGAATATTTGATAGTGGCAGCTACTACACATCAATCATAAAGTGGTGAAAGTGAACCATACGCACTCGTATACAAATGTTTGACCTGAATTAAGTGATTCTTGATGCTGGTGGCTCACAGGTTACACTTTGGCCCATTCCACATATTACCCGTGGAGGTCGATGTAGTATTGTCATCTCTATGGCATTTTCCGTATAGCCTTCCCAACCCATTGTTTGGGGGCGTCTTGTACCCATTTCCTGACAGCATTATGTAAGGCTCCACTATCTGTAAACCGGTAACTAGGCAGAGGATTCTTTCTCCCACGGAAGAGGACGTAGTCTCTTGAGCGAGATCGGGAGAGTAGAGTGGATGTGGGAGTACAGTTAACTTCAGTGACTGCAGCTCAGTTTGAGTCTTTTGAAGGGGGTGTATTTTGCTCCTTTTCTCACTTTCGGTACAATTTCCAAAATCGTGACGTTTAGTATGTTAGCACAGACCAGATTAAAGTTTGTGCATCGTCAGGGTACCGCATATTGCAAATTTGTCCGACTTGGTGGTTCGGATGACAAACGGCATGTAAGTGCGAATCTACGGAACATGCTTATTACTTGAAAGGCTTCTTCATTGGATGCTAATTGATTTCTGCTCATTTTACTCTTTTAGTCTTCATAGTAGCTCATTCTTCCTCAAGCTGCTTTGCTAAAGTTGGTGCACAAGTGACAGACTGTCATAATTTTAAAATTTGCTAAGGAGAGAGAGTAGAGTTGTTTGAATTTTATTTCAAACCTTTTGGCATCTTTGGCTCAGACCGGGATGGATTAAGTAGAGGATGAGGAAGGTGTCGTCCAGGATCTTTCTTAAGGTACCATCCCGGCTTTCGCCTGCTGAAACTGAGGAACCCCCTGAAAAGTCTCCGTCAAGATAGCCGGCCGTGGGTTCGAACCCACGTGTCTACTGAAGTGAGAGTACCTGTTATTCATTTAATTGTTTTGAGTGTTGTTGTTTTTTCACTCTATTTAATCACAATAGATTTCTTCACTGTTTTAATTTTGTAACTTAAGAGTAATTTACAGTATACTGCGAACACTGATATGAAGAATTTTCTCATTTAATACGAAGGGTATGCCTAAGTATAAAAGAACAAAATACATGGCAGCAGCAATAAGCAACTTCGTGAAAAGTTGCGAATGGAATTGAAGAGTCAGATACCGAAACAAGTTCAGTTCAAAACTATGTTTTTGCAGGGAACGCAAAAAAGTAATGGAGAAATGCCAACTTTGTGACCCGCTGGCACGGTGGAGAAGACGTGTTATGCAAAGCGACCTCGACAACTTACCAAACTATAGAAAAACATGTAGGTATATTTTATTTCACTTGCTGCAAAAATGGACTGAAAATGTTTCGGTATCTTCAATTATGGATTTAGTCGTACGCAATAAGTCAAAACGAGCGATTGTAATTCGATTGGTAGAGAGTTGGTTTCACATTCAGAAGTTTCGTAATTCGAATCCAGTGGTCAGTCGGCATGATTTAGATTTCTCAGGATCTTCCTGAGTGACATTAGGTAAATGAGGAATAGTATCTTCAAACTTTGGTCCAGCTTTCTTCGTTCTCACATTCTCTCCCCTATTCTATCTGGTCCTGAGCCAAAATTCCCTGAAGATCATAAAATACAATTAAAATTCGTAATAAGTTAACAAATATAGTAGAAAATGTTTCGTAAGCTTTAAGTATTTTATGATTTCTATATGTATTAAGTGTTTTACTCCTTTTTACGGGTAATTACGCGTCACGTAGAAGAAAAAGTAGTTTATGCGTAGAAAAAAGTATTTACAAACGTAATCTGGGCAATTAATACTCAGAAAAATTCGTGCAGTAAAGGCCCTAACGGGCATGAAACTAAATAGGCAAGAAATTCTAAAATTGAAGACTTGACAATTTCTAAGTAAGTTGTTGATTACGAAACCATCTTTTAAATTCTTCTTTTACTGTTAATAGTTTTCTCTCTTTTCTTTATTACTTTATTTTTATGTATTATCTTTCTTTCTTCTTTCCTCCAATGTTTTCACTTAGCTGCACACAATGAGATCCTATGACGATTTCCGGGTTCATTGGAAGCTGTAGAGAAGGGAAGAAGAGAACGCGAAAGAAGATGGAACGAAACAGAAGAGTGTAAGTGGGAAGATTAGAAATTAAATGAAAAAAAAAAAAAAAACATGAATCACATATACCTTTAACCAACACAATTTTGAGTCTATATCTATACTCACAAACTCCTTTTCGAGCGGCAGCCTTTGTTCTTTGGCGGTGCGGTCGTGTTTGATAATATACCTGAAGACAGCGCAAGTAATCTTAATGGAGGAGTTCTTGAGAGGAGAGGGAAACTTGGAGGGGCGGGAAAAATGGATAAATAAACACTTCATTAACTGCTTGAAGTCGTTCGGAGGTTCTCTTCTATTTACTGAGCAAAAGCAGGGGGAGGGGAGGGACGTACGCATTTGCCGACAAGAAACGCTCATTGTTGGTTAGTAGCTAGAAGGGTGTGTTGAAAACGAATATGGTAACTAACGTACCTTAATATTCTTTTTCTCAGTAACATGTCAGCAATTGCTTGTGTGTGTGTATGTGCAAACGTGTGTAATTTTTTCTACAGTAATAATAATAATAAAGCAAAAAACAAATGTAAAATTAGTATACTTATGGAAGAAATTCATAATATTAGTGTCAAGTGAAGATATTTCTTGTACAGTTCCAAGCTATTATCAAGGCGTGGTCTTAAAAGTTACTCTGCCGTTTTTTTACAAAGTCGGTATGCTGGAGGAAGGCGGTGCATTTTCCGTTTTAAAGACCACATCAGTGATGAATACAACACTTCTTGACTTTGGTGGTGGCTCCACCTCCTCTTCTTTCACTGATTGAAGCCGTACCCTCAGGGAGCCTTGTGTATATGTATATACCCTGAGATTTATTCATTCTTTTTTCTTTTATCCCTTTTTTATTTGTTTTCTTAATATTCAATCCGAAGCCTCCTAATTTTCATCCATATTCGTGGCTGTATAATGATGTTGATGCTTTCTGGAGATTGTGATTTTTGAGTATCATATTTTGCTAATGCTCAACTCGCACGAGCCGTGGTTTTCTTTGAAGTTGCCGACACATCAGTAACAGGGATCAGCAAACTCTTCGGAGCAAGCAGTGTGGCTAAGACATCTGAAAATGTTTGTAAAAAGTCTAATTGGAATGTTATTCTTATTTTAAAGGAAGTTACACGCATGTCAATTATCAGGGTAGTGGAACTGAATCTTTTAATGCCAATGTTATATAAGACTTCCTGTGTTAAATTTTTATCAGTGCTAAAATGAAACGAGATTGACAATTCACCTACAGTACATGTAGAGTGTACGAACTTCTGATTCATCTAACATAAAAAGAAAATCTACCACTTCATACGAGTTGACGCATTGAATTCAGGAGACTCTATCTGTAATCAAAGTTACGGTAATTTCTTACGAGATAGTACAGTATAATTGAAATGTTGTAATCTAGGATATTCTTCCTGAAGAATTTATCTTAAAGAAACATAATCCACAATTCATAATTTTTATTTTAACAATATTTTACTAATTATGACTTCATTCATTCAAGAATCATTCATTAACGTGAACAAAGTTGTTTCCAATTCCTAAATAAAGAAGATTAGCTAATATATTATTAGACCCTTCTCAACACGTTTTGTTATTATGCGATTAGATTGAGAAGGGTCTTATAATATATCAGCTATTACACATATACAAACGTGTTGAGAAGGGTCTAATAATATATTAGCTATTACACATATACAAACGTGATTTAGGCTAGCGATCTACCCATCTTTCTCTTACATTTCCAAATTTGAAGTCAGCATCATACTAAATACAAATCTTACGCTCATATTCTGCATCAAATAGTCTTCCTTGAATCAAATTTTAAATCCTTTTTTCTTTCTCTCTTTTCTTGCAACTATGTAAATACATATTCGCACAGCAACAAAACAACAGTGTTAATTCGACAAAATTTTAACACAGGGTAGTTGCTTGAGGATGACTACCGCTTTCGTGTTTTAATTCAACACAGAGTCGGGTGTGCATAACACAGGGTCTGTTGAATTTGAATTTAACTCTGGCTCAGAACGAATGGATGATGATCAGATGATTGGTGGAATGAAGAAAGTGGAAGGGAACTGGAGAACCCTGCTAAAACCCACCACAAAGCACAAATGACATGATCAGGGATCGAACTGACGACCCCAAGCACCAAAGGTGAGCGCTCTACCTCCACCGTGACCCACAGGGTCTGTCTTACAGTCTGACATAGTCAGTACATGATCAGTGTTAAATTTGGTGCAGTGTTGAAGTATGCGTTGCTATTCTAATATGTGTTGAGTGTTTGTTTACAACGTGCAAACAGAATAAAATAGGAATATCTTGAAGAACTCAAAGCAACAATCTTTGGTTTACCGAACCAGTCACTATTAATTTAACAACGGAAAAGAAAAGAGTTAATCCTCGGTTTTACAAGCTGATCACTTTCATGTCTTTACTAATTTTCTAAGTACGCACCAAGATGGTGTACTGACGTTGTTACGTTCAGATTCAGGCTTTCAAATTTCAGTCTACCCTCTAATCTTAACATCCTTGGGAATTTCGATAACGTCATGTGTGAGCAGTGTGCGAATTAAGGATTTTTTACAGGGGGGATGAAATGTTGTTGATAAAAAAATAACGAGATGAAATATATGTTATACATTACACATGATTTCACATGCAAATTCACAGGAGGGGATTTCCCCCTCAACCCCGGGTAATTCGCATCCTGCGTGTTAGGCAACCTGTTTTATATTACATACATTATACATTAGTTATTGTCACAACCACTGTCCCTTCATGCAGGCCCTACTTTTCGGAACTTCACTTTTTCTTCCTCACTACCGATTTTTTTAAAGCTGATTTACAATTATTGAATCAGTTGTACTGAGAGTAGCCGAGAATATAGACGTGCGCACGGGTGGTGCCAAACATGCAGTAATTTTATGTTGTTGTTGTTTAAACCTCGATCTTTTTGTTGTCCTGACAATCCTGACATCAAATCGGAAAAATAAGCAGTCTTCATTCTTTCAAGGAGGACGACTCAGTTGATTTACACATTTGTTAAGTGACGTAGTGCCCTACATGGACAGTTAGAGAGGATCGTCGATGAAGTAGGATTGCAATTAGGAACTTGAAAATGCTTATCTACAACATGATGACTCTGCCAAGCAGAAACTGTCAGAAGTTGAATGTAATTATTTAGTAGTTCTCAAAGTCTTAGAAAAGATTGAAGGTTCAACTAATGCGCCTACAGCAAACATAAGAGCAAGAGGCCTTATGTTCCAAGTGGATTGTGGATTCCATTGAGTTCATCTTGTTTTGAATATTATGCACCCAATTCTACAGATGACGTTGAAAGTTAGTAGCAGAGCTCTGCAAACTAAAGACATGGACTTGGTTACTGGCATGAAAAGTGTCAACTACCTGAGGAATTCGTTATTTTCATTAAGAAACAATGCTTCAAGTTCAGTTTTGCAGAGTCCCTTAAAACACGACAGTAAATTAAAATTGATGTGCCTTCTGAAGAAAGAAAAGGAGCCTCACGCCGCATAGAATATAGAAGTGAAGCCGAGCACCATTTTCTAAGTAAGGAGAAAGAGGAGAGGATGACAATCTACCTTCAACAACTACACTAATCTCATGAATCTAGAGGCTGGATATGAAGATTGAGAGGTCATTGAGAGAAGATTCATTGACCAATGTTCTCCAGTGAAACTGCCCCAGAACTATGACAATGCAAATTAGAAAATTTCAGGTGGTAACTTTAACTCTAAGAGTTTCTGTTATTTTTGCAATTTTGAGTGTTCATTTATCGTTCCTAGAATGAAGTCACCACTGAATGACCACTTAAGATTTATTTGTAAATTTGTATATAACATACAGGCTAAACAAACCTACGCCATTGGATTTTTTCTTTACATGCTAGCTTTTAATTAGTAATACAGCAAATCTTTTTTAAGCAAACATATGCGAATTATAATTACTTTTGGTTTAATCCTTATTTCATTAATTAATTGCTACAAGTAGTCATTTACTGTTGAGTGGAAATGGTGCTTCACACTAGGTGGTCTATTGTAAAACAAATCGAAAACGTAGGACCTGCATTGTCGTACTAGGGAGGGGTAAAGATAATCGTTTCTGTAAAGTTTCGTTTTAATTAGTACAAAATTGTCAACGGTATATTGAAATTTACTATAATTTTAAACCGTGCAGACACATGCACACAAAAGCATCACTAAGAAACTAAAACCGATTACCTCGTGAAGGGTTAGTCACAAACTCCACTCGACATAAAGAATAAAATGAGTTATACTGACTGGTATATTTTTCTGATGTTTTTACTGTAAACATAAATTTTAGATTGCGCCACCAAATATTTAGGCCTGCGCACGCCTATGGCCGAGAACATCAGATTTGCACTTCATCTCACTGTCAGAAGTCACCAGCGTATAACTTCAGGCATTATAACAGACTGAAGTGTTATTTGCCTTTGTTTCCTCTCGTCGACTGTCACGAAGCGACAATGCTAAATCGCAACACCGAAGTTAGTAGGCCCTACTGTTATACTGCTTCAATTCTGTGCTACCTGATAGGCTTCCTACAGTATTAACTTTGGTATCTACTTATTCCTCGGAAAAGAAATCATAACTACTTTCAATTCTCACAATTTCAGTATGCTGTAAATACATATAGTCTGTCAAGTATCAAATTTTACTCTCTCAGCTCATTCTTCCCACATTGATTTATCCTACGATGGTAACTTCTTTTTAAATGATGTGTAGTCAAGAAAATTCAATAAACCTAATTCTTGCATCAGGTTCATAACTTTTCAACCTAACTCTTTTTGAGTATCTTCTGTTAAAGTAAGGCCAGCATTGCACATTCCACATTCTTTGCTTACTACCTTGATTTACTAACTTTTTAACATGTCTTCACTTTTTACCTTCTCCTAACTACCTTTATTACCTCACCAGGCAAACCCTCTTCAGTTCACCTTTCAGCAACTAAACTTTTTCCATTAATTTTCCATATCCAATTCTAAGCTCTCCTTCTTCTTCTTTCCCACTTACGTGGGGTCGACGTTTCTGATCTTCTCCACAAAGCTCTGTCCTGAACTTCTTCCCCTGACAGACCTTTCTCCCTGAGATCATTCTTAACCCTATCCATCCATTTCTCCTTGACCAATTCCAATTTCTTATTGCCATACATTTATCTGAATGATTTCTTAACGTATAGACCTATTTGTTGAATATAATTTTGTGCATATATCCTACAGTACAACGATGCTTTTCTACTTTTGATTCTCTTTGTGGAATTTCTATTTATCCATACATAATCTTATATTGGAAGGCTATTTTAGCTTCTCCAGCGGTGTAGGTTTGTGTCTTTCTGACACGTAGCTATTCAAATTTCATCACTTGATCCTCAAGGTAGAATTAGAGAGATACTACTCTGCCTTACAAACAGAGTAATGAATCAAACGATAACGGTTTGGCCAGATCCTTTCACTACTAACACGGAAAACTTTGAAATTTGATAATAATTATTAAATAGGTCTAAAAGAAATATTAAAACTATCTCCTTAAAGGATATTGATTTTATGTTTCTAAAATGTTTTATGTAGTTTTAGAATTATGTTCCAATATTTTTTGGTATACTGGATCCTTATCATTTATGATGAAACAATAATTGGTGGTAGATGAATCCAACTTTTCAAACCAGAGACATTTTAAATTACAGCTATGAGTACAAATTAAATAATTAACTTTAAAAACAAAATGTTCAGTTATGCTCAAATTATAAAGAAGGCCTGGCAACCCTATTTTGTCTAACAACAAGCTTTCGTTGAATAGAGCAAGAAACAGCATGTCGAATAATGGTGTGACGTAAATTGCTTATTAAAGCCCCTGAAGAAATTTAAGATTTAAGTATCATAACTAAAAGTCACGTGTGTTTGTTATTATGCGTATGTATGTGTACAAATATTTGTTATATTACGAACGTTTTGGAATTTTAACTGTTTTTTTTTTTTTACCACGAAAGCAAAACAAATAGCAAAATGAGGAGGATGGGGAAGAATTGATGAAAAATAGTTGTTGGAGTACCCTGCGGTGTATACCGCCGCCATTTTCCTTTATGACGGGTTCCTCTAATGAGGCTAATGGCACATTATTTCAGCCCTTTTCACACTTCTTATAGTGCGTAAATTTTACGGACATTGCCATACACGACGTCGGCTCCTTTGAAGAGATTAATTTTGGGCTGGGCTTCCAACGATGGAAGAGGTCTTTGTTTCGCTGCCCGACGGACATGACGGTGCCGCTCAGCCAGCCAGAAACCTCCATGGGAATATCATTCAACTCAACGCAGTGAGAGCCACCAGTTAAGCAGAAGGAAATGAGGGAGGGAGGTCTACATCCTCTAAATAAATACAATAAAGCTTAGAAAAAAAAGAAAGAAAGCAAAAAAAGAGGAAGACACCTGTATGGGAAAAGTTCACAAGACTTCATAATTTATAAAGAGGCGGATACATGTAACCCACACAGTTTTCTCTTGACTGACAGCTAAGCCAAGCCAAAGAAGAGCATTGCAAAAACTATATTGCAGTTATTACACATACAGTTATGAAACGTGGAAATAACGAAGATAATAAGTGCCATTTTTGGGGAGATAGGGGAGGGGGGTATTTGATAAAATCTGTCTCGACTGACACGGATCGTACATTACGGTCGTTTCAAGTTCACTAAGCTTTAAGAAAAGGGTTAATATTAATACGAAATTAGAAGGATACTTTAAAGGATGCCTTGGTGCTCGTTTTATCTTACCTATAAACTTTTAATCCGAATCCAAAACACTCCGTGTGAAAAACAGTCAAGTTTCCAAGCATTATAAAAATAGAGATGTTTCAGCATATGGAAGTTTTGATATATAAAGCTGGCCAAGTTCTTTCCCAGGTAGTTCTCATATAGATTTAGCTATGTTTTATGGAACAAATTAAATTTTCTTATGACTGGGATTCTTTCAAGAACTTGGCCAACTCTCTGCTAATTCTACTGGCACCTACTTAAACACTGTACTGTTCGATTAAATTCCAGACCAGTTCGCCAAGTTCTAGAAATAATCCCAGTCATGTAAGCAGAATATGAACATTTCATTTGTTCCATAAAACTTAGCTAACTCGATATGAGAACTACCTGGGAAAAAACTTGGCCAGTTTTATATATCAAAACTTCCATATGCTGAAACATCTCTCTCTTTGTACTTCTTGGAAGCTTGGCTTTGTTTTGACACGGAGTGCTTTGGGTTCGGATATCACAACTTTTTGCAAATTTAATTTTGTATTTAGAGATAGGTTTTGGGGGTTGATGGTAGTTAGGGGTAGGTTAGCTGTTGCTTCTACTCGTTTCTGAAAAGATCACGTTGAGGTAATTTCAACGATATGTAACATACTATATACCGGATCACTTTATTTTAAGGGACTTTTGGAGGTTGGTGGTGTTTATTGGTATGTTGCCCCAGATTTTGGACTTCTCTGGACGTTTACAAGTAACCCCCTAAGCATGTGTAAAATTTTGTATTTCTAGCTACTCGGAAACACGTCAGAACATGTATATTGATTTTATAATTTGAGGGGCGGTCGCACCCCTAGCGGTCGCACCCCAGATTTTGGTCTTTTCTGAAGCTTTGCATGTTACCCCCTAAGCATGTGTTAAGTTTTGTATTTCTAGCTAGTCGGGAACATGTCAGACATTTATGTCAGTGAGTGAGTGGTTATTACACTAAAAAAGCCTATTTTGGGGGCTTATAACTCAGCACCCCATGAAGCCTTTGACTTGAGGTTTGGTAGTGTTATAGAAGATCTTATTACTAGTAACTGTTGGTAATTTGATGTTGCTGGGGTAATTAGTAAGTAAGCAGTGATGTCTTGAAAATAGCAATTTAGCTCTTGTTCGGTCTTTTTTTAGTGTTTCGTGTAAAGCTACGTATTTGGCACGTCGGGTCGGGTCTGCTGATTTTACCACTTAAAATGTTTGACGTTTCCAAACTTAATGGAAACTATACTACGTATTGTTCCTACGCGGTAACCTTGTGGTCCGAGGTACTGGGCTTTGATACACAAGAAACCGAGTTCTGGCCTCAAATCTTGGTTAGAGCTTAACATTATGTCTAAATATTGGCAGAGTAGTATTTACTAGAGGTTTCTTTTTTTCTTTTCTGGTTTTAGGTATCCACCTTTCTGCTAGGGTAATTTGTCTGTAGTGGGAACATTGCATTCATTAGTATTACTTACATTCATAGCATTGACAAAAATTGCATCAGAAATTAGAAAAGAGTGAATTTACTCTTTCTAATGCATATACTATTTTATAACTTCTAGATTATACTCAGCGAAAATTTTTCAATATTTGAAAATTAGTTGACAAAGTAAATATTGTGCTTAAAAAGAAGCGAAAGAGAACTGTGTGATAATAGCATAAGAAATTTTTATGACATTCCAAAGAGAGTAACTAATGTTAGGATCTTAAATCAGTTTACTACTAGTCGCAATAGTAAACGGCTTTTGAAATTAAAATTCCAAAAATTTTCAGCGAGTCACACAATTACACAGTTGACATGAAACTCGTAGCTTCAACAAAGATGCCATTGTATCAATTTCAATAGCAAAAGTACTGATCTCGTTGTAACCGAATAATACTGAATTAACAGAAAGAAATTTAAAGTTCACAATAATAGCTACACGTTAAAGACAATGATTTTCTTTGGGTTTCATTAAGTAGAAGTGCATTATGCCTTACAAGTAAAATCAAGTAGCAAAGAATATAAAAATGCACAGAGAAATGTGCAGTGTATTAATGTAAAGAAAATTTAAAGCAAAGAATATTTTTAAGCTTCATGTCTAATCTCTCAATTTTAGGTAGATTGCAGAAAAAACGTTTCCTGTACTTTCATAAAATAATCCAACATTTTAGGTGGCTATATTTTCAATTATTTCTTTGGTTTAATAAACACAGAAAAATGTTAAAGTTGTATCAACTTGTAGAGACTTAAATCGGAAACCATTCCGTTGATTTTACTAACTTGAAGACACATTCATAAAATACACTTTATTACACAAACTCTTCTATTCAATGACACAGTTCTATAATAATTTAATGATTCTAGTATTATTAGCAGTTTCTAATACAGCATTTTTTCATAGAAGTATCTGCATTATTGACTAATTATTTATTGGATAATGTTGAATGATTATCACTGACGTGGTATTAGTGTAACACCTAGTGATACTGTAGCAACAATGTTGTATTATTCAAATGTTTTCTGGAAATTGAGCGTCGAACATACACGATCGTTCAGATCTCTTCCGAACATCAATTAGGCAGTAGCTCTGATTTAAAAATTAACGTAGTAATCACGTTGATCCATGTGTCGTATTACGCTAAAGCCAACAGCTTTGTTGGTCACAACGTACTCAAATTGCGTTTTACAAGGCACTATTCTTGTTTTAGGAGGCACTGAGAAAAGGTTACGTAGAGCATGAGCTAAATATTGTTATTACAAGTTACAAGACCTAACTTCTATACGTTTACTCTTAAAAGATGTTTCACACCTATTTGGGTTGTAGATATATAAAGGATTATTAAAAACTGACTGTCGGAGCTTTAACAACTTGTCATACATAAGACACTTAAGATAGAAGTAATTCTATTTAATACCACAACATGCCAAGATTTTGTGACATTACCTTACAGATGCTTTAGATATAATATGTGCAACATTTTGTGATTCCCCACACATTAACACGATAATCGAATTCACCTGTCTGACCACTTGTTCTTCTATCACAGACGGCCTATGCATCCTGTCTCTTGTAACTGTGGAATACCACATTCGAATGAAACTTTCAGATGGTGGTTCTTTCCCGAATTTGGTGCGGAGCTGCCGGTAAACAATTACAACTGACTGACATTCATGAAATCTAAGCATACACTCAAATAAGTAATATGGTTGGAATAACCATAAAATCCTATTTATCATAGTTGAAATTGGGACAGCAATACTATGGGTTGCAAATGCAATACAAGTCTCACTAATCGAGTATGCCATTATGACAATGCACATGGGTAGATGTATTGTTATAATTGCAATAGACCATTGTGAATAATATTCTGTGGTAAAATTCCTGTTTCAAGCTAAATTTGCAAGATGTTTTGTTAGCATTATAGCTAATTATACAATAATGTGTAGTTGAATTACCAATAGGGGAATTATGTCTGACCATACTATATATATATATTGTTAGAAATTGACCTAGGGTACCATACACGATTGTTGTATCGTTATAACTATATGTATAGTTACCACGACAATATAATAGGTTTCCCAGCAATGTAATTGTTTAGGAATCACACCTATACAACAATAGGAAACTTAGCACAAGGGTATCATTATGGTTACGATTACTACAGTTTTTAACATTGTAGTTTTGCAATGCAAATATAACTGGATTTACTAGGACTTTCTGAGTACGAAACGCCTTCTCACTGCGTTTCGCCGCCATCTGAGCGAACTATGCTTCAAATTAATAATATCATAACTACTGCATGTATGACGCGCTGTTAAAACTTGAACAATCATTTTGAAAAAATCTGTACAATTGTCGTACATTTTTATACATACGTTTGTCCGGATAAAAAGTTGTTTCTCTCAGATCAACGTGGTTGCATGACTATTTACTAAAGAATTGCAATATATTTGTGTTAGAATAAAAGAAGAAGAAAATAAGTTAACTTCTCGTATATACATAGATAATAATTTTGAGCTGTTATTCCCAAAACAAGATTCTTCAAATAAACATGTTTTTGTTCGTTTCTTTTAATACGAAAAGTAACCAGAAACTAAGAAAATGAGAGGGAGGGGGAGACGTAAAGATATCTTTCTTTTCTTCGAAAGAGCACTCTTACGGATTCCCATATCTACCGTTTAAAACATTTGAACACAAATTGTTGCATTACGGTTTTGTTTTGCTTGGTAAAGGGGAAGAAAACAAGCAAGAGCGGAATAAAGGTTATTATTCCGCTCTGTAGAATGCTCTTCTTTTGTGTGACTAATATCATGCTTGGCAGGGATCTTATGCAGAGGACTACGCAAACATCTTCTTCTTGTGTCATCGTTTAGAGAGAGAAAAAAGAAAATAAGAAAAGGGTAAGTAAAGACGAGGCGCCGTACAAAAATCTCACAGACCATTTCACTAATTCACATCAAGAAAAAGATGAAGAAGGGAGCCGAATAGATGTCTTCTTGCCCCTGTTGTTCTTCGTTACTTGGAGCAGAGAAGCATATAAGCACAGTTCTAGGTTATTTTGGGAGTTATTCATTGACATTCTTTTTCTTCATCCCCCGCCCCTCCCCAATCAACAAAAGAACGCAAACTTCTTTTACAAGGATAGTTGTTTATACTTCTTGTATTATCTTAACGGAAGGCTAATACGGTATGGGAAATGCCATGTTTATAGTCTGTGATTGACATCAGATTATTGCTATGACTATTCCGCACTTTCTCTTGTTTCATGTTGTAAATAGTTTCGTTGAACGATCAACAATATCGTGTGTTCTTTGGATATATAGTGCCATTTTACGGATTAACAGTGTTAGAGATTGAGCTATTACACTGTGAAAATTTTTCCGAAACATCTTGAGTAAAGCTAGCTGCCTAGACATTTCAGTAACTTGGCTAATAAACAAACATCAATCATTCAGTTTTCAGGAGTATTGGGAGCAAGAAAAAAATAGAAGTCTTAAGCGAGATACAAACACGAGTTGCTCAGCTAGAAGTCCAGTGTCTTACCGACTGGACTAAACTGCCAGGTACAAGAAACACTAGATCCAAAGCGTTTAAATGGTCAGAAATGCGTTGTTTGAACCACGAAAACATAAACTAAAGTTACTCCCACGACTTGCATCATGTTTCAATCACGTTTCTATTTGTCAATTAGAGATCGGAATCCCCATTTAAAAATATATTTGCATATGATGAGAAATATATCTGACACAAAATATTCGCAATTTGTACGAAGACATATTAGATTCTAATCTGTCTTTTTATAAAATGCAAATATTTTATGTTAGACATACATATTTCGCTCCACATACAAAAATAGAACTTGATTTTCCTTTCATTATCAAATGTCAGTTATCTCCCTTAGCTATTGGAACAAGTCCCTCAATTCACGATTGTTTTCTGGGACTCGTATAACACCGTGTTTCGATTTTACTTAGTTATCTAAAACTTTTGTATGCATTTGATGGATTTTCCAAAATGTCTATATTTCAATCTATGCTCTAATTGACAGGAAGTGAAGAAAACAAGAAGCAATTGATGAATGTCTACGTAACGAGATATGGGAGGTTTGCGTTATGAGCTTCATCATCTTAATGCAGAAATTCTCAAAGTGGGGTCCGTGGCAATGTTTCAGGGGGTCCGCAGAAACGTCTAAGTAAAAATAGAATATATCGTCATTTTCTCAGATTTTTATATTTTGCATCAAAAATTACACATTTTCCAAGATAGTGTTAGCGTTTAAATATTTCAATTTTGATGACACTTGACTCTGTTAATGTATAGTAATTGAATTTGTACTGACAATAAATTCAATTGTTGTTATTTCAATTGCTTATGACCGTTTGAGGAAAGTTTCAAACTGTATTTAAAAATGGAGGACAGTGTTTTATCCTCCGATAGTGTTCGCTATTCGGAAGTATCAATGCACAAACAGACCAATACAAGCAGTGACGTAGAAAGATCGATGTGTGGAGGAAAAAGCGGACAGGTTAGTACAATAAAAACTGTTGTACCGTTTATAGTGTAGGTTTATTGCTGTACCCACAGAGAGGCATTAGCACCAAAATACCACCAGAGCTCAAGAGTTGCCTTGGCGAGGTAGTTCGGTACTTTATTAAATCACGCTCTTTGAATGCTCGACCTTTTTTAAATGAGGAGTGTCCACAAGCAATTGTTAATGCACTGCGGAAGTAAGGTGCATTTCCCGAGGAAGAATATTGAGGAGGTTAATTGAACTGATGGATGTACTCAAGCTCTTTTTGTTTCGTTCCAACTTTGACCTTAAGGGCTCAAAGACAAGTTCCATGAATAACTGGATTTTGAAGCTACGATACTTTGCTGATATCTTCAACCATCTGAATGCATTCAACCTAAGCCTCCAGCATAATTGTTTTTCAGGTTCGATATAAATCTGAGGGAATGATAAAAAAGAACTGACGCTTTAAATTCATAAATTAAGCTTTGAAATCTTCGAGCAGTTTCGATGGCAGATTTCGTCCAGATATCAGGAGAAAATGTTTCAAATTAGACTCTCAACGTTATTAAGTCACATTTGAAGCAACTCCACTTGCAGTTAAGGGAGTATTTCCCGGTGACACTTGAAACTGACATGTGGATAAGGAATTAATTTGCTGATGAGCTATCTACCAACCTCTGTCTTACGCCACAAAAAAATTATTTGGCAGAACTTTCAACTGAAAGTTCATTAAAATTACAGTTTTGACAATTATAATTAGCAGACTTTTGGTTATAGGCCTATGTCATGACTGAGTATCCTGAACTCTCAAGAAAAGCTTTGAAGTGCTTATGCAGTGTTTACCACTATTCATTTGTGTGAAACCGCATTCTCCCACTTCACACATTTGAAATCAAATTTAAGAAATAAACTTGAGCTGAGCGTGAATTAATATTAAAATTATCAGACATGAAACCCAACATTGCAGAGCTAATTGTTCAAAAGTAGATTTATTGTTCACATTAAACTGTGTTTGATGTCATTAACATTACAATTTTGCCGTGTTTGTAGCATATTTGCTGTTTGTATTATTTTAAAACTCAAAGGGGGGTCCGTGAAATTTTATTTTGCTTTCAAGGAATCCACGGACTGGAAAGTTTGAGAGCCACTGTCTTAATTGATTGTCGAAGTCCAAGTTACAAGGGGAATCATAAGCTGAAGAGTTTATCAACTTCTCGTGAACATAAATTTAGGGAGAACCACTTCAGACTGGCATGTACTATACTATATGTGTATGCAGTACATAGATTCCTATAATGCCAGCGCTTGCTGAATGATTGCTATTGACAGCTGGAAGATTATATCACATTCTATGAACAAGTTTACGAAACAGTATTTACTGGACTATTTCATGTTTCTTAGCAGAATTTAAAAGAACTATATCTGAAAGAACTGAAGATAAGACATTATCATTGATTTAGCATGTCGATTTCATTCCTGAAGGATATCAATGTGACTTCCTCTTCTCCCCAATTCAAAGCATACAGTCGTTTTCTTCTTTCTCCGAGGAAAGGAACTCAGCACGATTGCAATAGGAGGAATGCCTATCTTGCGCTACAAAATTCATGGAGTGTGTTACGGTGGGCACATAGAAACTATTCTCTCCTCTCGCTCTGCCTCACACACACATGGTCAAAGAAAAAGAAAAGAGACAGAAATGAAGATGCATCGTTTCTTTTCGTATCTCTTTATGCTTTCTTCCAATGTGCTTTGTATGCTTGAGTGTTTTTGTGTGCGTCTCAATGTAATATATATATATATATATATATATATATATATATATATATATATATGGAAGGTAACTGCGCATGTACGCAAAGCAATGGTTTCACTGGAGGGTGACTGTGAAAGGAAAGGAAGGGAAAATCCTGAAGAATTGCAAGGAAGGAGGAAAAATGTTCACAAAGGAAGGAAACTGGAAGACAGGAGTGAGTGAGAAATTCTCGGGAACTCGTACGAAAAATGCCGTAAAACTATCCCACTTGTTAGTAAATCATCCTGAATTTTTCAAGCCTCGTCGTTGGTCTTCTATTAAGTCGAAGATACCAGGGATGACGAGAGTTCTTTTTATTATTATTTTGTTTAATGAAATAAAACTACATGTATTACGTCATCAAAATATACATGTGCGTATATCGTTAGGGACATAAATTCTCAAACAAAAGAAGGAATTGTTTTATTAAAAAGAATAGATTGCCTTGTATTTGTGAAGAAAATGATCGGTATCTATTGCAATAATTATAATAATAATGCTGCTGATGATAAATGTATCAAATAGCCCACTACTTGCTCACAAGAACAGAAGAGGAATGTCAATAATTCAGCTGCTAATTATTATTATTTGCTTTTCACAAAGCCATTATTTGTGGTGATTATCTGCAAAATAGACAAAATAGTCGATCATTGCCACCACTGGAACTAACACGCGGAGCTCCCAGTTGCCAGTTCAATATGATAACCACTAAACTACCACTGCATGGATACTTTGTACGTATATGAAGCATCACCGACAACTCAGCTGATCCAATTATTCCACTGGTATCAAGGCATTCCACGGAATATTACTGCTGATCGTTCAATGCAAAAGAATTATATATTTAACTTTTTACAAGTACGTAGTGAATGGTGGCTATCTGACAAATATAATGTGGTATTATACTCGTAATATAGTGAAAAGACCATTCTTTCCCAGTGTACGACTGACTTAGGGTTGACATCAAGTGTTTCATATAAACAGAAATTTGCCCGTTCTTTGTTAGTTTTGTGGTTACAGTACCCAACCAGGAACTGGGGGACCCGTGTTTCAGTTCCGGTCACGACAACGACCATTCTTACTTTTGTATTTTTCATGAAATATGTTATTATTATTATGAATTTTATTGAACCTCGCGAGGTCCAACTTCAATTTCATTTGACCTCGACCTCAATCCGTGATGTCGAGGTTGAGTGAAGTCGAGGTCGAAATGAGATCGCAAGTTCGAGGTTGAGTGAGGCCGAGGTCGAGATTGAACGAGGTTGAGGTCGAAATCACGTCACGAGGTCGAGATTGAGCGAGATCGGGTCCAAATGTACACCTACGCTCTCTAGCTTCATGTAAACGACTTTTCGTGTGAGTAGAAGGTGATATCATCACCGACATTAAACCGGACACTTATATTCAGTCTCTTTGATAACAAATAAACAAAAAGTTCGATTAATGTATGCAATTCTTATTTCTGTCTGTGACGCGACCATCGTTCGGGATATGGAATCTGCTTGACATATCGAATTAGCTCTAGAGAATTATTGGTACTTGATGGTAAATCATTCCATTCATGCTCATTTCGACCCACCTTTACTTCTAGCAATCGCTTACTTCCTTAGGGGAATCCCTTACACACCAATTGGGCGCATCCGCTCTATAAAACTCTAAAGTTAATTTTCGCACGCTTTCGGAAGCTTGTAGCTCCGAAAAGCGGCGCAATTTCCACTCCGGTGACTAGGACTTGTTTCCTTACTTTTAGAGCCCTGGAAGTTTGTCTGTGTATTACGTTACTTCTCTGTATAGGCAAATGAAATATTCAACCCCTTTCTCGTATGCAACCCCCAAAACACAGCTATCATTTGGGTGGAATAACGCTGGCTGTGTTTGGCCGAGTCCAAACTGGCATGTATTAGTTGAGATTAAAGAAAATCAGCTTTCTGACAAGGCTGATATTCTTTAATAACAAAATGAAATTAAAATGTAACAGTTTCGGAAGTACAGTCTGAAGAAGGAAGTAATATACTTTATTCTTTATTCAAGATGAATACAATGCCATATTGTCGTAATATCCATAGTTGAGATATAAAAATTCGAAGGCTAGTAAAAGACAACTCGTTTTGTAAAATGACTGAATGCTTCACATACTTTGCTACTTTTGTTAATTGGCGTGTGATGTCAATTCAATATTATTTTACAGAGCTTTTAGATGTTTTTTAATGATAGTGTCTCAATTATTTTCAGGTTGTCAGCTACGAATGACCTCAACCTCAGGCTTCTATAAGGAGAGAAGTAATTTTAAGTATTCTTAGAGAAATAGTACGCGGGTATCGAGGCACCTTACTCCAGCATTAAAATTTGGGAACACATATAGTCTACGATCTTCCCCGAGAACTATGCAAAGACTGGTGTAGGTTGGCCTAACAGTGAATTTGTACACCATATATACACAACTCACTCATTTCGATGTAAATTTCTAAACTGCCTGCAGGGCAGCCTAGGGGACTTCTAGCTCTTTAGGGCTACTTTTGGGATATCATTGTTTAGTTATTGGTAGTCATTTCTGGGGGTCTGTTGAAGTTGGGTGTTAGAAATTCAGATTGAAGTTTGAGTTTAGGAATAACAGAGTAGGTGATGGGTTAGTAGTGATCTTGATTTTCGTTCTTGAAATGTACTGTTGAGCGTTGCTCTTGTGATGCCGTATTTATATGAGTTGGATTATTCTCGTAGCATCCATGGTAAAGTTTGGTAAGATGCTACGAGACAAGAACTACAGCGTACGTATTGCGCTGTGGTTGTTTATAGTAGTGTTTGTAGAAGTTCTTGGTATGTGATTTTATGGCTTAGAATCTTGTGATTCATTTCAGATGGTAAATTTTGTTGAGCGAATTTTTTGTCCTTAGTGGCACTTATATATTTGTTTCTGTTTTTCTTTAGGTAGATGCCCATGCGAGTGATGTGGATATTGTTGTATAATGTTGTTTTTGTCATATTTCCACATTCTTCGTGATACTCTAAGCCAGTATCTTTCTTATATATTTAGTAGGTCAGTGTTAATATTTGAACTGTATAGTTCATGCTCATAAATTATCGTTGGTCTTAATATGGATAGGTATATTCTTGTTTTAATTTGGAGAGGTATGTCAGAGATAAGGGTTGATTTTAGAGTGGCAAGGATTTACATTATATGTGTACATACTAAGAGGGTATAATTTCTCATTGCACAATGAAAAGCTGTAATAATATTATAGTATGAAGTAAATGTTCCATAATGGCCCACATTCTTTAAGTTTCGGAAGACAGTATCACTTTTAGGATAATTTCATAAAATTATCTTAATATCACCCTCTTCCCCATGCAAAAAGAAAAATATTATTTTGGGTAACCGCGTGTGCTATTGATCTTTCAATTGGAGAAAGAGCTCCCCTGAAACCATAGAAAAACATACTAGTCATTTACATATTCGATTCTTATTATTTTTCACATACTTAATTTTCAATTACTTTGCAAGTTATTTCGCGGCTCTGTATTAGGTCTTTCTGCCATTTCACAGCTGTGTAGTGCCAATTTACAGATGTAAAATTCATGCGAAATTACGACAGTGTGGTTTATATGTAATAGAATTATATAAGTTTTAGTTACATTATTGTGATTCAAAATGCAAACTTTTCTATGTATTATTATTATTATTTGTGTATGAATATTAAATTTGGAACACATTGAAAAGTTGTAGAAGGTAGTCAAAACTGTAGGTTATTAATCACCCAGTATTCGATCCCAGATCCAGACAAACTTTCACTTTCCAAAACAGCTTATTGATATCTTGCGCAACTGCACAAAGGTGGTTGTGAAAACTTTTCTAATAGTTTTACAAAATATTTTTAGATGTGTATAAAAATTATAATATGAACAAATAGTGTAGAGAATGCGATTATATTGTGCTCGCAAGTAAAATAGTGCTCGAAAATGATCAAATTCTTTGTAATATTCTCCGCACACACATTTAGTACATTTTCTATTTTAATCTGCATACTCTTTGTACACTTTTTGCACATTCTTTATCATTTCTGAACACAATTCGAATACATTAAAGTGACAAAATAAATTTAGAATAAGTGTTAGAAAAGCACACAGAACATGTTTTCTTTTCTTTTAATTCTCACAATGTAAACCATATTTCTCTCTTAAGGCTACTCGCTACTCCCTCTCCCACTTTTTATCATTTTTCAAAATATTTCAAAATCTAATAGCATTATCAAAATTTTAAGAAGATCTCGAGATCTTGTCCATTGACGAGTGATTCATTGTCAAAGATTATGACGTCATTATTTAATTAACAACGTATCACTCATCAATGGACAAGATCTCGAGATCACTGTCCATTTTATTTCATAGTAATTTGAAAGTACTAGAGATGTATCTTCTTAAAATTTTGATAATGCTATTAGATTTTGAAAAATGTTTTAAAAAAGTAGGGGCGGGAGTAACGATGAACCTTAAGGAAGAAAATTAATCCTACGTTTCTACTGTTAACAATACGACGAAAGGTCATAACACAGTTGGTAAGGCGTTCGCTTCGCATTCAAATCGTTTTCGGTTCGCGCTCTGGAGTCGTTTGTCCTGACATATTTTTTTCAGGATTTCTTATGTCCAACGAAGTTCGTGTTGGCAAACTTTCTTTCCAGAACAATAGATGCCAGAAAAAAAGAGAAAGAAATTCAATTAATTATACACAATATCAACTTTCTAGTATTATATCTATGGAACGACACTTTTCAATGAGAGTTAATATATTTCGAAGTTTATTTTGTATTAATAGTTATTTCACTATAGAAAGTATTATTATGGAAAGAAGTATGCGGAAAAAGAATATCGTTGGTTGAGGATATGCAATCCCGCCAAGCTGTGAAGTCAAGCGGGTAACAGCAAGCAAGAGCAATGTTGCCAATGTAATCTATTTGTCATTATAGACGCTTTTCCTTCGAACATCTCTTACGATATATTATTTTTTGTTCTCTAATCGGGAGTAAGTTAGTGACTTACAGGTTTCAGAGCAAGATGAACTTACGGTGGCTTGCTATTACCTTCCATCGTCGTCCTGTGGAAGGCATCCACAAACGTGTGCTCCGGTGAGTAAATCTGCGACTGTGGTTACAGGATATCGAACTAGTCTACTGGAGACACCCGAATGGCATTCTTAACATTTTACAAACACCATATTGAAACGTTTTAATTTTTCCTGAACGAAAATAAAATTGATGTTTTGCAATTAAGAAAAATTCTTGCAACTGTGAAAATTTGAAGTCTTGTACTTCATAACCAGTACTTTAAATATGACTTACATTTACAATAATTTCCGCTCTAGTTTTTCAATTTACAGTCATGACGGCTATGATGAAAAACTCCAGTGACGTGTGGTGAGAACAGTTTAATAGTGTGAGTGTTTGGTGTATGATCCACTAAAGCAGATCGTAGCGTTACTTTTTTCCGAAGAAGAGATTAAAAAAAATGAACGAGATCAAAAAAGGAGAAAAAAGTCTGTATATATACAGTGTCACAGTTTCAAAACTTGTTTGACAAGTGGCGGTTCCCCTTTTTTACCTCGGTCGTTTAGTTTCTAGAAGCTCATCTTCAAAAACTACTCCCGCTGAGGAAGATCTTACGCAACGGTTAACAAGAAAACCTACCTTCTGCTTACCCTTCAGCCCCTTCTTTGCAACGATCTTATATATATATATATATATAAACCAATATGGCCGGTGACAAGTCGTTTGATCTCACCGCCACAACCTGACCAAAAGCGCGACGATCGGCGCGGCACCTGTCGGTACAAGAACAAATCAGATGTAAGGAATCTTTCTTCTATCTTGTGTCTGAGTGACGGTGTATATAAATTTTTTGTCCTTCTGCCTCCCCTCCGAATCCCTCTGCTGGTTATTGATTTATTTTTCTTTTACATATGAAGAATCGGACCGCCCTGTTCGACTCAGATGTGTTTCTTTGTTGGTTAAACGTGTCCATATTTCATGAGTTCTAATTGGACCTAACCGATAAAACTAGCTCCGGAAAGAATGAAAGAAAAACTAGAGTAGACTGTAACGGTGACGGGGAAGGAGAATGAAGAGTGTATATGCAATGCCTCGAGTCAGGAAAACATTACTCACGCTGTTTCGCCGACAAAAGATGAAGAAGCTTATTTAAATATTCGGTAGCGCAAAACTATGAAAAAACGCGAGCCTAATTAATAAATATATCGTAAGCCGGTGTCTTCCAATAGATACTTTATAGCTTGAACCTAACTCGACTACTCTTCAAAAACTAACATTTGACGTAAAG
>JAGDQP010010823.1:21535-54658 GCA_022664845.1 Lepisma saccharinum
GACCTTTGCCTAGGTTATAGGGTGTGGTATAGAAACTGACTTCAAATTTATGTTATAATCTCTGCTATGTTAAATAAGGCTTCGTAGTCTTTTATGAAATCTCTGCTATGATAAATAAGGGTTACAAAATAAGCTTCGTACCCTTTCACAAAATTATGCACTGGTCTAATCCCTGCTATGGGTAATAGGGGTTGGAAAAAGGTGCCGTAGTTTTTTTATAAATAGGGGATGGACCGTAGCCTCTGTAAGGGTTGAAAATGAGCTTCGTACCCTTTTATGAAATCTCTGTTATGTTAAATAGGGAATAAATCGTAGCGTTGTGCACAATGTGGAGTTAAATCACTGCTATGTTAAATAGGGGTTGCAAAAATGGATGTGTGTAATTTCTACAATATTAAATATGGGCTGCAATGCACCTGTAAACCCGTTGCTTGTGTAATCTCTGCTATGTTAAATAGGGGTCATAGCCTTTTATGGAATGTGGGGGTTAAAAAGGGCAGCAAGGGTTTGTAGTAGGGTTAATCTCTGCTACATTTAAATAGGGGATGAATCGAAGCCTTGTGCACAACGTAGGGTTAAATCTCTGCTATATTAAATAGAGGTCGTAGCCATTCATAGTGTTGAAGGGCGTCTGCAATATTAAACAAGGGTTGCAAAAAAGGTGCCGTAGTCTTTCATAAAATTTCTGCTATGTTAAATAAGGGTTGGAAAAATGTGTTCGTAGTCTTTTATAAATAGGGTATGAGTAATATGCTCGTAGTCTTTCATGAAGAGGGTGAAAAAATGTGATCGTAGTCTTTTATACATTACGAACAAACACGGCGACATAGCGTATCATACAGCCCTGAAAAATGGACTCCTTGCTATCAGGCAGGTACGGAGAAAGTAGTGCAATTCCTCACAAAGTGAGGTCAAGTGACGGCACTACTACTTACGTAGTTTTCTAGTAATTAAGAGAAAGTATATTTTATGTGACTATCATGTAAAATGTATAGGTTTGATAGACCAGAGGTGAACCTCCCGGCAGTGTGAGAGTAGATGATGCTATAGATTACCGTCCATCAAAATTTCAGTTGATTTAAAATACATATGAAGTAGTTTGTAGACTGAAAAAGACTATTTTCTTACCATCCGATATTGAACTAAGGTCTGAAAATTGGTAGCCAGACAGCCTCCAATCTCCCTGTCACGTAGTCCGAGAAGTCTCGCTGATAGACCATTAGTTGGTATACCCTTTACATTGTTGTCAACCAACAAAACTTTCCTTTTAATTAACTGACACCAAAACATCCAGATGTTAAAAATTCAGATCGTAACCAAACTTTGTGTGTCGATAGAGTATCTAATAAAAATCCTACATTTTTTTTAGAACTTGACCTTCAGTAGGAAATTTGTAAATTAAAATTAATGAGAGAGATCTGACTTGCGGAGAGTAGTAGAAGCATAACTATAAACGTTCCTTCCAGCAGCTCTGGTTAAAAAAAGGTAGAGCGTTAGTTAACGTCAAGAAATGTCCGGGGTTTAAACCCTGCTCGCGATGTATTTTTCCTTTTTTTATTTTCTGTTGTATCTGTGCAAATGTTATATATTACAATATGCTTTCGACATGTAAAGTAAATGTTATTATTTTATTGCTTTTTGTTTTATCATTTGTATTTTTCAATTTGTACCATTTATTAAAAATCTGCTAATTTACCTAGAACAAATGTTTTCACATAAAGAACAGAAACAATATGAAAATACAAATAAATAAACGATTACATTAGAATTACCGAATCAATAATAATAATACTTCCCCGTGTATAATGCAACCGTTTCTTTATTCTTATTCACCTACTGTATCTGTTCTTCACGTGGATACACAATTATTTTACCAGGTAAATTCCCAGATTTGAAATAAATAATGCAAAATAAAAAAAATAAAAAAAGGTATAAACAAATATCATTTATTTTACCAGTCGAAACACATCGCAGAATATAGCAGTTGCACAGGTGCTACGAAAAAAAATAAAAAATATAATCACGTCGCGACAGGAGTGGAACCCTGGCCGTGTCGCACTGTAAGCTAACGCTCTGAAACACAGTGGAAGTCGCCGTCATAAGACACGGCACTTGGATTCTTATGTAACACGTGCACTGTAAATACAACAGGGAAACCACCGATTGCAAGCTCCTAGCGCGGTGCAGAAGTAGTGATTCGAAATGAAAAAACGCGTTCGTGTCCCGGCGGGGGCAAGAGCTTTTCATTCAAAATATATATTTATATTTTCATATTTATTACTAATAACTGCTTGAGAGGCTACTGAAAGCTAGGATGCATATAAATAAACTAGGGCTGCATGCACACCGAGCGAAGCAAGGAGTGGGCGGGGACACGGTGCGTCGGAAATGAGCTGGGCGGTGTCCGCCGACGGGAGCACAGTCCCTGGTTACAGGTGCGCATTCGCGAATGTACTGTTAACATTCTATTCCACATGTAAATTTTCTATTTGGTAGAGGCATCTTTACCAGAAAAATTAATTTTATCTTATCCCCAATCCCTGTGTTCAACTGATTACGACTCCAACAAGTTTACTATCTTACTCTTCGTGTCTAACGCTCTAACTCTTGCTCCATGAGAGCTACTTGAATGAATATGTACGGTAATTCTTCTACTTTCTGTGCGTCAGATTTCGCGAAATAATTATCATTTTCTCCTTTCCTACTGAACTACAGTTTCTAGAAAATATATTGTGGGACTTTTGTTATATACCTTCGTTATCGATATACAAAGTTTGGTTATGATATGAAATTTTGGCATCTGGATGTTTGGGTGTCAGTATCCTAAGAATATTTTGTAAAGAGTAATCTTGTTTAGAATTAGTATTCTCAGTGAATGCGAATCTACACTCAACTTGTACTGAGATTGAGGGTATGGATATTTCTGAGATAATTTCACAATACAAGATCAATAGAAGTCCAATTATCATAAATTTCTTATTTGAATAGTAAGGGGGAAAAACAAGGAATGTCAAAAAAATGCCTCTCCGAGAAAAAAACTGTTTCTTGTTGAAAACCTCGTAAGACACAATGGTTCGCCAATCATTTTGTCACTTCTTCCATGGACAGTTCTACGTTTTAGTACGAAAGGAATATTCCGTTCAATAGTAGGACGTTTAGCAACAGAAAAAGCACAGAACTAGAAAATGGACATTACTTGTTAGCCCCCTTACTCTTCATCTGTGTTTTCCGAAGGAAATTCAGTTTGATGTTGAAGGGAAAAGTCAAAAATTGAATATCATTTAAACTAAAGGGGATGTATGATGAAATAGCATCCCCTTTCCTGCAAGTTAAGATCTCCATACTCTAAACGTTATGAATACGATTCTAAATTCGAAAACATTTTACATATGAAATATAAGATGGTGGCTTGCATTCTGAAATCCAAGATAGCTGCAGCTCCAAATCGCCTATTTTGTTATTTCATGGTTCCATATGGCACTGAATTCGATTTAATAGAAAAAAGTTGATTAAAATTTTAGAATATGTGATATCGAAAGTGATGACGGCGGCAGCCCTAAACGTATTTATTCAACAAAAATATTAACAGGAGCTACTAACTGCTGTTAAATCTCGTTTGCTAGGCGTTGATATATTTCTGAAGTTCATATTGATAGAATACAAGTTATTGAAAACTCAAACTCAAGCCATCACTATCTCAACTTCATTGTATCCTCCTACTCTTGATTTATTCCTAAGTTCTAAAAGCTCATATTTTACTCCTATGCATTACTCACAAGCAAAACTCTACAATGTTGTCGAAATCTTTGAAATTAGTTTTCTTTACAAACTAATCTAAAATAGTGCATATCACGAATCTGAAATAGTTTCTGTTAAAATAAATATTGCACGTCGTGAAAATATTTAAATTTATTACCAAAAGAAAAACTATACACTGAAGTGCCAAAGGAATTGACACGCCCACCCAGGTCCTCAAGTTGCCTTGATGACTGTGCGGTTCGCCTCGGCATGGATGTTTTTAAGTGTTCAAACTATGTCTACTGAATGGCAAGAACAAAGGGCTTTGTTGGAGAGTAGTGCATCCTAAGCGCGAATAGACTATTGGACTCCACATATGCTCAGAAATGTCTAGATTAAAGTCCAGATAATTTACAAGTGCTCTTAAATTAATTATAATTACGCTTTCGTCTTGTGCATCTGCACCCAGAACTTTCTGTTTTTGTAGAACAGGCAGAAACTTTTTTGGGGTGATTGCAGGAATTTTCCTTTATTTCTCGCAGTAACCGATATGAACAACTATATTATTTGGAAATCCCCTACAAATCATCTTATTAGATTAGTGCTGCAATTATACTTGTAAATAATCTAATTACATTTAAAATAATAGCAACTCAAATTAATGCTCACTATTTAGACATTTGGAAAAGTTACTTGATATATCCCGTAATGTTTAAGATAAATGTCAGTATTTGCAGTTATCGACAGACAATCGTCGATAAACACCGAGTAGTTTCTTTTACCTTATTGGAAAGTCTTAGTTTTCAGTTTCTATGTGATTTGCGCACACACGCAGAAGTATAAAAGGTCTTTCTCATCGTAACAACAAGTCTAATGCTGGTCAAGTATTTGTTGCCGCCATGTTGATCGCTTACATCACAGAACTATTCTAATATTTTACAGTTCATTTTCCTTCGTTTTTATTCCTATTTTACTACAACTATTTTCATAAGTATTCATTCTGGATTTTAAAAAAAAACTCGTAAAAAGACTCTTCCACTTCAGCCACACAGAATTACGAATGCTAAAAAAATGCTAAAGTGGAATATAGAAATTACGCTAGTTATATCTGTAACGTAAACATGTCCTTATGTAAAATATAGTTTATTTCTGAATTAGACGTTTCGCATTCTGTCAAATGGAAATTGTCAGAAGTTTTGGGAATTAACTAGTATAAGAACAATAGATTACTTTTTAATTTCATCTTCTAAATCACTGTCTGCGAAAACTCAGGACTACTAAAATAATAATAATAATAATAATAATAATAATAATAGAATAATCTAGAGACCTGCAGGCATTTTACACTTTTACCTTTCGAAAACTAAATCAAGTGTTAGACAATGATATTATAAATAAGATGAAAGTAACATTTATACGTATAACGTTCTGATACGTATTGGGAATTCGAAGCGTAATGTGCATGACCAATTTCAAATATGGGTTGGGTTAACTTATTAGAAGTGTCACTGCTCCCGAGCACATGCATTCATAGGATCTATTGCTAAACCTTATATGAAAATACAGTTTTGAGCATATAGTTACTGTTTTTGATGAGTATCTACTCGTAATGTAAAAAAGATCATTCTATAAGCAATGAGAGAATACAAAAAAGAAAAATATATTCGAAAACTACAAAAATTAATCACCCCGTTTTATCTTAGAAAATCTAAAAAAAGGTATTTTAGGGATGTGGGGAGATTCGAATTGAGGCCCCTTCATATGACAAGTCCAAAGCCTAACCACTACTCCACGAGGACGTTGCAGTATAAAATCTTAATAAACATTCATTGATTCACCGTTTATTTCACAGTCTTCACTTGGAAAGATAAATTAAATTTTATAACATTTTTCGCTCCATTTCGAGGAATATAATAGTTTCTGTCACATGGTTATACAGCACATGCATTATATGTGTAACCTTTGTTTGCGTAATGTTTCATCTGAGTGAATATTTCTCTATTTTCAGTTTCAGATAGTACTAAAGAAATGGACTGTTTCGGCGAGCATAAGCAATTTCCCTTTTTTTCCCTCAAAAATACCCTGCAAATTTCCCTATATTGTCAAATTTCTGACTTTTTGACTTAGAAATTTTTCGACAATTGCGGGAAGGGCGTAAGCCATAGTGCTTTTACCGCCCATACAATTCATTTAATCATTTTAGCGAAGTTGACGAGTGAAAAAAATTGAAGAGATAAAATGGTGTGGAGCTAGTTTGGAAGACTACATTTTATTTTCAAAAGTAAACTACAAATGTGTCTCAAGTGTAAAGTTTATAAGCACTGCGGCTGTGAAACGTGGACATTGAAGAAGGAAACGACTCAAAGATTAAAAACTTAGACAAAGAGCAATGAAGAGATGCACGCTAGGAATAACTATGTGACAGGAAGAAAAATGAATTGATTCGCTCACAGAGGAACATAGAAGATATAATCAAGACTACGGAAAAGTCAAGTGTGGATGTGCCGGTTACATAACTAGACGAACAGATGGAAGGGGGACGACGAATATACTACATTGGATTCCCAGAGAAAAGAAACGACCGGACGACGTTCAAATCCAAGATGGGTAGACGAAATCAAGCGTTATTCAGAAGTTATATCGAAGAGAACAGCAGCAGACTGATATATTTGGTGAGAAAAGGGGGAGGTCTTTATCCAGCATTGGATAGAAAACGGCGGAATGTGTTAATGATGAAGATGATATTGAAATACAATGACATTTTGATTTGAGATCTCCGCATAGATCTCCGGAACTCCATGAGACTTCCATCCCGGTTCTAGCTCTGCTCCTCGCTCAAACAATACAATTTTACAAGTTAACATTGCAACGTGGCTCAGGCGATAGCACGTCTTACTACTAATATGGCTCTGTCCGAGTTTAAATATCGGCCTGGACGCTTGAAATTTTTTCGGGGAGTGTTCCCAAGCCTGGCTCTATGACCTATACTCAGTTTCCTATCAAATTCAGTACCAGAGTGTCCTTGATACTCCCGGGTTCTTTGGAAAGGTAAAAGCTGTCGAGCGTGCGAATGACCATACCACTTCAATTTGTACCGTAGGTCCAGAATATGTGGAGTCCTACCCCGATATCCCCCATGCGTGTATCAGTAGATGTGGGGCACTTGACATACACTTCCCTAAAAAATGGCATTTTTTCAGGCATCGCTGATAGCCATTAATCAATTTTGCAGAACTGTACGATAGATGGTGTCATGAGTTTCGGAACCAAATGTAGTTACTTTTTTGGAACTAGATTTGGGTACTTTTTGTTCTTTTTTACGACCCTTATTTGTTGTAAAAGAGTATGACCCCCTTTTTCAACCCCTATTTAACATAGCAGAAATTACACTACGCTACAACTCTCCAACATACTGCATAAGGCTATGACATTTATTTAACATAGCAGAAATTACACTACGCTACAACTCTCCAACATACTGCATAAGGCTATGACATTTATTTAACATAGCAGAAATTACACTACGCTACGACCCCTATTTAACATAGCAGAGATTACACAGGAATTCCTTACGGCACCTTTTTTTCCAACCCCTAATTAATATGGCATAAAAGGCAACGAACACATTTTTCAGCCGAAATTATAACAGAACTTTGAAGTCAAATTCTACACCACACCCTATAACCTAGACAAAGGTCAAATATATCTCGTAAAAACGGCTAGACATATTGAAACTTTGCTTTATTAAATTCAATTCACATTATAAAAGAGTACACGACTATTTTACAACCTAACCCCCTAAATACACTTGGGGGTTGTTGTGAATTTACTTAGAATTTAATCTATTATATAAAAGACTATGAGCTATATCGTAGAACCCTGAAGGCCTACAGAACATGCAAAAGGTGGTTATAGCAGACTATTTTCCCCAGTAGCCGGGGTGTATTTGCTAGAGAGTACGACAAGCCATGGTTCCTGATTGCCAAATTTTTGTCGGATTATTACCAACTCTGGATTTTGGTAGATTATGATGAAAAAACGACAAGGCTACAATCTATCCCCCCCATTTAACATAGCAGAGGTTCCTTAAACGGCTACGAAGAGATGGTCCAATCACCATTTAACACAGCAGCGTTATATGCTAGTTACGCTATTTCACCCCGCATGAACCTTTTCAACCAATATTTAACATAGCAAAAATTACCTAACCCTCCCATATTTTAAAAAAGGCTACGACCCCTATTTTAACATAGCAGAGATTACATAGACAACGCGTTTTGCAAGCACAACACAGAGGCATCCCTTATTTATAAAAGACTACGGGCACTTTATTTCCAACCACTATTTAACATAGCAGAGATTATAACAGAAAGTTGAAGTCAGTTTCTATACCACAATCTATAACCTAGGGAAAGGTAAAAAATATTGAAATTGTGCTTTCACATTCGGCATGGGGGGTATTAAGTACAATTTACGAAAAAGTGGTCACCTCGAGGTAAAATATTTAACCGTGTATATCTCGTAAACGGCTACATATATTTAAATTATGCTTTGATATTCGGCATGTGGGGTATTAAGTACAATTTACGTAAAAAAAGTGATCACCTAGAGGTCAAAGGTCAAATATTAAACCGTGTATATCTCGTAAATGGCTAGACATATTGAAATTGTGTTTTGATATTCTAAATGGTGGTATTAAGTATAATTTGTGAAAAAAGTGGTGACCTCGAGGTCAAAGGTCAAACATTGAACCATTTATATCTCGTAAACGGCTAGACATATTGAAATTCTGTTTTGACATTCGGCATGGTGGCATTAAGTACAATTTGCGAAAATAAAGTGGTCACCTCGCGGTCAAAGGTCAAATATTGAACCGTGTGTATCTCGTAAACGGCAAGACATATTGAAATTCTTTTTTGACATTCGGCATGGTGGCATTAAGTACAATTTGTAAAAAAAAGTGGTCTCCTCTAGGTCAAAGGTCAAATATTAAACCGTGTATATCTCGGAAACGGCTAGACATACTGAAATTCTATTTTGATATTCGGAATGGTGGCATTAAGTGCAATTTGTATAAAAAGTGGTGACCTCGAGGTCAAAGGTCAATGTTGAATCTTGTATATTTCGTAAACGGCTAGATATATTGAAATTCTCTACACTACGGAAAATAATGAAAATGCGTTCTGTACCACGTTTATAAATATTAATTGTACATTTAGGGTACATTTAGCTTTCGAGACGCAAAGTACTATATATGAATGGAGAAACCATAGTCCTTTGTTTATACTATGATTAATAGTACTTAAATTTAGTTTAGCCAAAGTGTTAAACTAGAGTTAGTTCTAGGTTTCAGGGAGGAAAATGAATTTTATACCATATTTTTGAACATAAAGTGTCCGTTTATGGTACTTTATAGTTTTAGAAAAACCAAGTACCAAATATGAATAGAGAAACCATAATCCCCTGTTTATACTGTAATCTATACTCCTCAACTTTAGTTGAGATAAAGTGCTAAATTAGAGTTAGTTTCAGTTTTTAAAGAGGAAAATGCATTCTATAACAAGTTTTGAACATAAAATTGTAAGTTTAAGGTACTTTGTAGTTTTAGAAAATTTAAGTACTATATTTAAATTAAGAAGCGATAGTTGTGTGTTTATACTATGATTAATAGTTCTCAACTTTTATTTAGCTAAAGTGACAAGTTAGAGTTTTCAAGCAGGAAAATGCAGTTTGTACCACGTTTTTGAACATAAAGTGTACTTTTAGGGTCCTTTGTAGCTTTAGAAATGCCAAGTACTATATATAAATGTAGACGCCATAGTCGCGTGTTTGAACTATGATCAATAGTACTCAACTTTAGTTTAGTTAATGTGTCAAACTAGAGTTAGTTTCAGGTTTCAGGGAGGGAAAATGCATTCTATATCACGTTTTAGAACATGAAGTGTATGTTTAAGGTTCTTTGTAGCTTTAGAAAAGCAAAGTACTATATATGGATTGAGAAGCCATAGTCCCTTGTCTATACTAAGATTAATAGTACTTAACTTTAGTTTAGGTAAAGTTCTAAACTAGAGTTAGTTTCATGTTTCAAAATATTAAAATACAATTTGTACTAATTAATGTCGTTTGTGCATTGTATTCGCTAATTATTAGGGGAGTGAAATATGTATGTACTTGAGTTCTACAGTATGTGAAATTTAAACCTGAGATTGTATTTACTGTTGTATGTCCTCGCTAAAGAATAGAGAATGAAATGGGGTATTAAGATATTATTATATTATGGAAATTTTAAAATTGTATAATTTGCTACTGTACGTCTTCGGTAAAGAATAAAGACAATTGAATCGTTTATTTCAGAAACCCGCTAAATGCACTTTTTGAAACTTTAGGGAAAACGAAAATAACAGTCTAGCTCTGATAATAACAACTGTGAGGAGTCCACAAAATTTGGAGTAGTAGCTAATTTGCTCGCGAATTGGATGGTGCCTGTAACTAAAATATAATATTTATTCCGTAATTAATAAAAATTGATATACAAATTTCAGTTAACGGGTTTCTGCTATAAAACTAGTTGTGTCGGAGGAAAACGTAAAGTTTGCAAGCGAAATAATAACGTTTGTTGTTGTAGTCTGTTTTAAAAAGAAAACACAAAGTTATTAACTATAACTATGCAGTTTAATATCAAATGAAAAGTCGGAACATGATTAGAATAGGAATGTACCCATAGTAATAACGGTAATCACGTTATCAGTGTCATACAAAAGACAACAGGATGCCTTGCGAAACTTCTATGTATGTCTGTCTGTCTGGAGCTACTCATCTTCATATTCCCTGTCGACGTTACACATGGCTTCTGTCGTTGACCACTGAAGGATGTCGCTGTAGAAATCTTCATAACCTGTAGCCTAGGCACTCAGCTTAACCAAGTCATCATTTTTTTTCTTATTGATAGTTACCTTTCCAGAAGGGTAAGCTCTGACTGTTGGAAGGTCAGGAACGTTCTTGTACTTTTTCAAGGTGAACGTTGAGGACATGAACCCATCAATGAACTCTTTAACAGTCACCTTTCCTTTTTTGGCCGTATTAAATTCAAACTCTTTGTACGATGACACTTTGAATGGAACATTTTTTTCCTTGGGCACAGTTCTTCTTAACGTTTCATCAGAGTTCACATGTTCCTTATAAAACTGAGGCAACCAATTCTTAAAGTTGAAGATCTTCTCGCTGGTTATTGGTTGGACGGAGAAACGTCCAGTTGTACTGGCTTTAAGAATCAGCTCTGCGTACTGGTCTGGCGTATACACTCTTTCTACTTTTCGAATCTTTTTGTAAACACGTTTAATGATCCAAAATCCCGATCACAGGGTAAAAATGAATGTCCTCTTACTGGAAAATAGTGTGTGACAGTTTCAAAGACTCCTCGATCACAAAGATTCATTAAAACCGCAGAACAGTGTGGTTCTTATTTTGGCTAGATGGGCTGTCGCTGAAAATAACTAGGTGTTTTACTCCAGTCGAAACTGTTTCGTTTAAGTAATGCAATAACAGTGAGCAAACCTCATCAGGCGATTTGTTCGCTTCATCTTAATGATAAAGGTAGATATGTGCTTTGTTTGTTTTCAAATCATGAATAACAAACATATAAATCCAAAGCTGACGCATATAGAAAACCTTCTGAACAGGTATGTTCGGCAAGGGAAGATTTTGCATGAAAACAAAACACAATTCAAATGTCTCCTCATCCTTGTTTCCACTCATTTCTGTTAGTTTAGAATAAAATTTCTTAGCCCTCCGCTTGTGTATCATTTGTTCAGCGGAGACGCTACGTTTGACGTTGTCGCTTAAACAAGGGTCTCGTAATTTTGCGCTAAAGCTTTTACACTGACAACAAAATGTTTCTAATCCATAGAAATATTCCCAAATCTTATTTTTTTCGTCATCAATGGATCAACTGCATTTGCCTGGACAATGGCACAAAATTTCATCTGGAACAGATCTCCTTGGCACCATATTACCTTTATAGTTCTTGTGTTCTTCCCTCTTGACTCTTGCTTTGCGTATAACATTTCGTTGGTAACAGTCTTCATTCGTGACTCCACGTTTTCTTTTTTCTGGAGGTTCATCGTCCGAACTATTACTAGACATTGCAACCACAGAACGGGACACAAACCGGGCAACGGATCTTATAACAGCACTACTCTCACCCGTACACAACACTCCTCAATGATGACTGTTGAAACATGTCAACAAAGGACGTGCACTGAAACAAAAACGCAACGAATGTCGCTAGCAGTGCAGTGTTACCACGATAGGTTCACGCTAAATTTACTGCAGAAACACGTTATGTGATATTACTTGACAGGTTTCTGCACTAAACACCATGTTCGGTTTTAATAACCCATTTGACGCCATGGCAGCCAACTGCTTTCTGCACTAAAGTGTGTGTTTAGAGTATGAGTAACTTATTTCGTACAAAAGTCATTTTGTGACAAAATGTTGGTTGACGGGTTTCTGAAATAAACGATTCAATTAGAGAATGAAATGTACACAAAGCGTAATTCTACAGTATACGAAATTTTAAAACAGAAATTACACGGGGCTTCCACCGGAATTGAAGGCATTTTATTATTTTGTAGCTATACAGCCTAATGTAAAATTTCCCACTATTGCCTTAAATTGTATATTTTTTGTTTGCTGGGAGTATACGAGTTGGTCGAATATTGCTTACTCCCCTGTGCGCACTACCACCTATTTATTTTTTTACTATTTCGGTCTTAAAATTGAGAAACTTTCAATTTTTTACGCTAATACAAAACTTCTGTTTTTTATTCCACAATATAGTTTGTTCTAACCTGCAAAGCAGAGATTACACATCTTTAGCTCCAGGGACTAGCTAAATGCACAACTACCAAAATGATTTGACCCTATAGTGTTTTGTACAGGATATAGATTTTTTTACAGTCAACAAAATAATGGTATGTGAGACGTTTTTCAGCTACATAGGGTAAAATGTTGTTTAAGTAGAATTCATATTAATATTAACTTTTTGTTGCTTTGAATGGCTAAACGTGTGTGGGGATGTTTTGTGAACTTGTCCCCCGCAAGGGCCGCTTCAAAGGGTTATAGCATGTAATTCAGGTTGCAAAATACTCTTTTCAACTGTAATGTATTGTAGAAAAGAATTTACAGGGTAAAAAAATGTGAATATTTTATATTGTAAGTAGAAAGGTGATATTTTGTTATTGGGAAGGGCGAAAGTGCTATAGTTTAAGTAAAGAGTTTGTAATTGGGGCAAAAGTTATTTGAATATAATTTTTGAGGTGTTATTAAAAAATGCCATATTGGAGAGAGCTTGCTTAAATTTTCTCTAGAATAAACTTGCACAAGTGTATATTAAAAGTGGGAATTGATTAACACTGCTTGTATTTCACATTTTGCGACCACATAAAGTACTTGTAGTATTATTTTAAGGAGAAAAGGACGAAGAACATTGCATAATTTTACTTGCCCTACCACCTCCATAACTCCACCACTTTCAACTCCATAATATGGCAAATTGGTGGCCTTCTATTTGTAGCTATACTTGTCTAGCGCCTAAAATTAAATACGTCTATTATTTGACCCCCTGTAGTTTTTTGTACAAAATAAGGGAGTGTGAAATATTTTCCAGTTGCATTGGTAAAATACTGTTTTAAGTAAAATTCGCTCTAGTACTAAGTGTTTGTTGCTTTGAATGGCTAAACGTGTGTAAGACATTTCTCAAAGCCTGTTTCTTTTTAGATTTTGCTACATTGAAGAGAGAATGCTTAGGTTTTCTTGGGAAGGAAGGAACTTGCATAATGGGAATATCGGGAATTAATTTAATATGTTCGTATTTTACGCTTTGTATTAACATGGAGAAAAGAACAAATTTACATAATTTCGACTACTTCAAAATACGTTTAGCATAATTTAGCCTTTTTAAATGTAATTTGATATAAAGACAAGCACTGTTTGAAGTACTTTGAATAAAGCGAAAGCTAGAAAAAACTGAATTCAATTTAAAGAAGCAAACTGCCAAAAATGTGGTCTGTAGGAACACCTGAACTGTTTTATTTATTTATACAGCATGTTTTTCTTATACCATAGTTTTATTTATATAGTTTTATTTATATAGTTTTATTTATACAGCATGTTTTTCTTTCTATTTATGACTAAAACTGGCTGCAACTCATTTTTATATTCACATCCTTATGGTCTTTCTAAATTGTTTGTAGGCTAATGTCATTACCGCGTTTTTATAAGCATACTTTCTCAACTTGGTCACCGTTTAAGGAGTAAAGTCTTTAGAAAGTTAGTCGTGACATGTTAGGCTCCATAAAAAGCCTGCATCCTCCTCTCACACTAGTTAATAATTTTTTGACAAAGCCAATAAATTGTAGAGAGAACTAAATTGTGACTTAGGCTGCTACAAAATAAACAATGGAACAATACCAACTTGTAAAAAAGGTGGTTCTCGAGCTTAATAAATGCTTTTTACAATCTTCCCTTTGACTTTTTTTGGTATGTGAATAAATGCAGCAAATTTAACTCTAATTTTATTAGTGTATTACATAAATTTCCCACTATATATTAAAATAATAATTAACTTGGAATGTAAGAACAAATTTTAGTTTATTTTTAGCAGAAAAATGTATTTATTAACGTTTATTACTTTTAAATTAAATATATAATAGAACTAGTATTTGTATAAGTATAAAACTTATTTTTTGGTAGTAATATAAAAAAATATTATGTATAAGCAAAATATGTGGAAACAAATATATTTTAAATAATATCTGTTGAAGAATAATACTTTTTCACATAACTAATATAAGGAGTGTTGTAAATAAATATAAATATTACAAAACAAAAAGACATAAATGCAAATTATATTAAATATTTTTTCTGTATAATAATATATTAATAGAAATGTTAACAAGTATTCTAATTTGTATTTTATTTTAAAACATATTCACAATTTTACGTAACAATTAAATAAAAATTATAAAAAAATTCTTAAGTTTACAAAATAAGTTTTTAGTTTTACTTTTAGAAAAAACTTTGTTCTAAAATATTTTTAGAAAACTTGTTTATATACTTTTATTACCAAACATTTTTTTAAATTATTTTTAGAATTTATTATATTAAACAAAATTTATTTTATTTTCTTTAGAAAACAATTTATCATCTTTTAATTTTACAAAAATAAATATTAACTATTTTTCTTAAAATAATTTTCTTGCTTAAATCTACACACAAAGTCAAAGGGAATATTGTAAAAAGCATTTATTTAGCTCGAGAACCACCTTTTTTTGCAAGTTGCTATTGTTAGATTGTTTATTTTATAGCAGCCTAAGTCCCAATTTAGTTCTCTCTACAATTTATTGGCTTTGTAAACCAATTATTAACTAGTGTGAGAGGAGGATGCAGGCTTTTTATGGAGCCTAACATGTCACGACTAACTTTCTAAAGACTTTACTCCTTAAACAGTGACCAAGTTGCGTAAGTATGCTTATAAAAACGCGGTAATATCATTAGCCTACAAACAATTTAGAAAGACCATAAGGATGTGAATATAAAAATGAGTTGCAGCTAGTTTTAGTCATAAATAGAAAGAAAAACATGCTGTATAAATAAAATTATGGGGGTGAAGAACAGTTCAGGTGTTCCTACAGACCACATTTTTGGCAGTTTGCTTCTTTAAATTGCCTTCAGTTCTTTCTAGCTTTCGCTTTATTCAAAGTGCTTCAAACAGTGCTTGTCTTTGTATCAAATTACATTTAAAAAAATTTAAATTATGCTAAAGGTATTTTGAAGTAGTCGAAATTATGTAAATTTGTTCTTTTCTCCATGCTAATACAAAGCGTAAAATACGAACATTTTAAATTAATTCCCCATATTCCCATTATGCAAGTTCCTTCCTTCCCAAGAAAACCTAAGCATGCCCTCTTCAATGTAGCAAAATCTAAAAAGAAACAGGCTTTGAGAAATGTCTTACACACGTTTAGCCATTCAAAGCAACAAACACTTAGTACTAGGGCGAATTTTACTTAAAACATTATTTTACCAATGCAACTGGAAAATATTTCACAATCCCTTATTTTGTACAAAACACTACAGGGGGTCAAATAATAGACGTATTTAATTTTAGGCGCTAGACAAGTATAGCTACAAATAGAAGACCCCCAATTTGCCATATTATGGAGGTGAAAGAAGTTTTCTATTAGCGTAAAAAAATTAGTGTTTCCTAATTATTTTTAAAAAGGCAAAATTTAAAAATAGGTGGTAGGTCAAGTAAAATTATGCAATGTTCTTCGTCCTTTTCTCCTTAAAATAATACTACAAGTACTTTATGTGGTCGCAAAATGTGAAATACAAACATTTTAAATAATTTCCCACTTTTAATATACACTTGTGCAAGTTTATTCTAGAGAAAATTTAAGCAAGCCCCCTCCAATATGGCATTTTTTAATAACATCTCAAAAATTATGTTCAAATATTTTTTCCCACAATTACAGAACCTTTATTTAAACTATAGCACTTTCGCCCTTCCCAATAACAAAACACAATCTTTCTACTTACAATATAAAATATTCACATTTTTTTACCCTGTAAATTCTTATATACAATACATTACAGTTGAAAAAAGTATTTTGCAACCTGAATTACATGCTATAACCCTTTGAAGCGGCCTTTGCGGGCGACAAGTTCACAAAACATCCCCACACACGTTTAGCCATTCAAAGCAACAAACATTTAATATTAATATGAATTCTACTTAAACAACATTTTACCCTATGCAGCTGAAAAACGTCTCACATACCATTATTTTGTTGACTGTAAAAAAATCTATATCCTGTACAAAACACTATAGGGTCAAATAATTTTGGTAGTTGTGCATTTAGCTAGTCACTGGCGCTAAACATGTGTAATCTCTGCTTTGCAGGTTAGAACAAACTATATTGTGGAATAAAAAACAGAAGTTTTGTATTAGCGTAAAAAATTGAAAGTTTCTCAATTTTAAGACCGAAATAGTAAAAAAATAAATAGGTGGTAGTGCGCACAGGGGAGTAAGCAATATTCGACCAACTCGTATACTCCCAGCAAACAAAAAATATACAATTTAAGGCAATAGTGGGAAATTTTACATTAGGCTGTATAGCTACAAAATAATAAAATGCCTTCAATTCCGGTGGAAGCCCCGTGTAATTTCTGTTTTAAAATTTCGTATACTGTAGAATTACGCTTTGTGTACATTTCATTCTCTAATTGTCTTTATTCTTTACCGAAGACGTACAGTAGCAAAATATACAATTTTAAAATTTTCCTAATATACTACTATCTTAATGCCCCATTTCATTCTCTATTCTTTAGCGAGGACATACAACAGTAAATACAATCTCAGGTTTAAATTTCACATACTGTAGAACTCAAGTGCATACATATTTCACTCCCCTAATAATTAGCGAATACAATGCACAAACGACATGCATTAGTACAAATTGTATTTTAATATTTTGAATCAAGAAACTAACTCTAGTTTAGCACTTTAGCTAAACTAAAGTTGAGCACGATTGATTATAGTATAAACACAAGTAAATGGCTTCTTTATTCATATATAGCACTTTGCTTTTCTAAAGTTAAAAAGTACATTAAACGTAGACATTATGATCAAAAACGTGTTAAAGAATTTTTTTCCTCCATCAAACCCGAAACTAGCTCTAGTTTGACACTTTAACTAAACTAACGTTAGGTACTATTGATCATAGTTCAAACACACGATTATGGCGTCTACATTCATATATAGTACTTGGCTTTTCTAAAGCTACAAAGTACCCTAAAAGTACACTTTATGTTCAAAAACGTGGTACAAAATTCATTTTCCTTATTTTCCGTAGTGTAGAGAATTTCAATATATCTAGCCGTTTACGAAATATAAACGGTACAATATTTGACCTTTGACCTCGAGGAGACCACTTTTTTACAATTGTACTTAATACCCCAATTCCGAATGTTAAAACAGAACTTGAATATGTCTAGCCGTTTCTGAGGTATACACGGTTCAATATTTGACCTTTGACCTCTAGGTCACCACTTTTTATACAAATTGTACTTAATGGCACCATGCCGAATGTCAAAACAGAATTTCAATATGTCTAGCTGTTTCCGAGATATACACGGTTAAATATTTTACCTCGAGGTGACCACTTTTTAGTAAATTATACTTAATGCCCCCCATGCCGAATGTAAAAGCAGAATTTCAATATTTTTGATTTTTGCCCAGGTTATAGAGTGTGGTATAGAAACTAACTTCAACTTTCTGCTATAATTTCTGCTGTGTTAAATAGGGGTTGGAAAAAAAAGTGCCCGTAGTCTTTTATAAATAAGGGATGCCTGTGTGTTGTGCTTCTAAAGCGCGTTGCCTATGTAATCTCTGCTATGTTTAATATAGGGGCGTAGCCTTTTATAAAATATGGGGGGTTAGGTAATTTCTGCTATGTTAAATAGGGGTAGAAAGAGTTAAATAGCTTAACTAACATATATTGCTGCTATATTAAATAGGGGTTGAATCATCGCTTCGTAGCCTTTTTATGCAATCTCTGCTATGTTAAATAGGGGACAGATTGTAACCTTGTCGTTTTTTTTTCATCATAATATACCCAAAACCCAGAGTTTAATACTGTAGCGTTTTTTTTTTACTTTTATAGGACACGTTATTGCAGTTCATTACTGATTTACGGCCGTCAATTTGGTGTCGCTATTTCTCCGTCAATATCATTCGTGTTGTCGTATAAGCCAGTCCCAGTTAACGTGTGTTGGTATCACATTCGTTGTTTCTTGTGCTTAACGGTTTTGTTCTCGCTGTTTGGTGCGTCTACTTATTAGTTTCGCTGTTTCGTAGTCGCTGATTCTGGTTTCGTGGATTTTGTACCACTGTTTTGTTGTTGCGGTCTTACCTTGTTTATACACGTCTTGGTTTTTCACTTGCTGTTTTCTGTATTCCTGTTTCTGTTTGTAGTGGCGTTTACTCGTCGCGATTTTTGGTCTCTGGTTTAAATGTGTCGCAGTTTTTGAATACCTCTGTTTTAAAATGTCTCGTTTTCTGAGTAGCTGTTTCGTCTCTCGGATTTTGTCTCTTGGGGGTTTTGAGTCACTGTTTTGTGCGTCACGGTTTTCGCATATCGCTGTTTTCACCAGTAGCGGTAATAAATAGTAAAAACAGTATAGAATCGCTAGGAAGAATTTTCTTTTTTAAAAGCTGGCAACACTGTTAAAGAAGCGCTAATCTTGAAAACTCCGTTGTTAGCGGAACCTTTTGTAATGGCAAGGACTGTATCGAAAGGATCAGAGGTCTGTCGTCGTTAGTTGCTAAGTTCCGTTGATTATTAGATGAGTCAAGGAGAAAGTGATTTGTTGCCAACACTGATAGCTTTGATTCTTGGCGGAAAGTTACTCCTATAGTCGTTTTCTAAAGGTGATGGAGAGTATTTATTGAAAGTTTAGTGTAGATATGATAAACGGTGTGGAAGTATTTGGAATAAGTGTATTTTGTAAAAAAAAATGGCTACACTGTCAAACGGAGATTATTTCGTAAAATCCGTTCTTGGTGGATATCTAGATGATGGATAGAAACATATAACGGGTGTAAAGAAAAAAACATATTTCCTATCGCAACAAATCGAAACAGTACAATATTGCAAATAACTAGCTACCATCAGAAATATATTAAGTCTGGAAGGCGAATAGTACGAAATTGCTCCACAGGTGGTACTCAGTTTTTAATTGTAAAAGTAAAGAAGCCGCAAGGAACAGACTTCAGATCGAACATTGAGAGAGTAGGCTTATGCCATTATAATCGACAAAGTGTTAAAGACAGTATTATTTGGACAGTGCTAAGTGATTTGTCTAGATACCGCGAGCAGTGAATCCAGACTTACCCAGAGTGATTGCATTATAAATTAGTGATCAGACAGACATTTGTACGATAGAGACATCCGCAGGAAGACGTCTATTACAGTCCGAACTGAATGAATAAGTACCGTTCGTGAGAAAAGCCATAACAAGATACAGTTACGAGAAAAGTCTTATTACGTTTCATATAGATCTTTCTCTGAAATTGACTTCTATACAGAATAAGTTGGTTCTTCAAAATTCAGTATTCTTTATATTGTTATATATATTACGATCTTAACACCCATTTATTATCATTTAATCTTCATAAAAATTCGCTACTTTTTCCGTTAATCTTTAATTGCATCTCTATATTTCATGCATCAATATTTTAATTATCTCTCACACACTTGCATGAGAGCACATACTAGCAAGTATTTGTCATAAATGAAACTGCGTGATATACATGAGAATTCATACAAGTGACAAGCATATTATACTAACCGTATATCGCTTTATTAGTGAACAGAGTGCGTTATTTTGAATTGAATGAAAGTATTCAACAGATATATTGCGGAGAATATTAAAGACTGAGTGCAAAAAGAAGTATGTATATTAATAGTATTCGTATTCAGCGAGCTATATACAAGCATTCGGAAAAGGATGTATATTCATTGTGTATGAATATCGAAAATAAAGAAGTTCAAGATATTGTTTTGCAATCAACGCCAAAATTATAAATATATGTTTCATTTCTCAAGAAAGCATTGCATATAACCTAGTTAAATCTCACTTAAGTAAAGATAGAGTTAGTAATAAAATCACTGATGATATTAAATATTGAAGTGCTCCTTAATCAAATATTTTGACTGCAAATGTATCTTAGTATCGCGCAGCGTTTTCGCACCAGACAATTGTTTATACTCAACAATTCTACTTGCTTTTGAAACAAACCCAACCGCCACAAACAGTATGCAAAATTGTAGAGCTCTGTCGACAATAGTTACTGATTTCCGTTGATTATTCGGTGAGCTAGCAATTTTCAATTTTATTAATATAGATAATAACATACAGCTCATTTTGTAGTTAACTATGAATATTTCTTTGCATCATTTTTACCATACTTGACGTGTTTACTTTTGAGACTCCTTAAACATGATATAATAATTGCCACACCGAAAGCTGGGAAGATAAATCTAAATTCTGTTGCACAATTTCTTACCAATCATGTTATGAAACTGATACGTTTGAAATAAGTGTCAGCAAAAGAAGAGAATGGCATCAAAATTCCACTTCGAAATGTCTGTAGGATCTATCATAAGAACTGGTTGAATCCTAGTACGAAAAAGAAATAAGAGCTTAATTCTGACAGTATAACTTATATATTCACTTTCTCTAGATCTGTTAAGGCCTAAACACCCCCTAGAGGAAGTCTAGTATCTACTTTCCAACACACCAGTAGGCGCAATATTGGAAAACAAAAATTGCACTTTTTTGCGCGAACTAACATTAGCTGCTAGTTTAGCAATAACTTCTGCACCTCAATACTTCATATGCGCAAAAGAAAATAACAATATAGACAGTGTCACAGGGAAAAAAGAAACAGACATTTCAAGTTTAAATTTTGACCTATCAACGTTGAATGTGGGATGCATATAGCGTACAGGCTTGATTTCAAAATGTGGCAGGCACGTACTGGGGACAAAGAATTAATGAAATCCAAGAAGATTGCACTAAAAATGAATTCAAATCTTAGATGAGATTTTTAATAGATGTACTGAAACCTCGTGGAAGTGGGCCGACTAATGATGGCAATACAACAAGAAAATATTCATCTAATCCAGATAAATTTTCTCGCATAACTGAGCTGGATGAAATCTTGATCACACATTATTCCCACATTCTTAGAGCTATTTTTATTATACACTGTATATACAATATAAATTCAATTTCCAACTGAATTTGACTCATACAAAAAAATGTTATTTGTTAAGCCTGGTTTTATATGCTGGTTAGCATATAGAAAATTCTTGTTCATGGGTCTGTTGTAAAAAATGTTATCCTATTGGATAACTTTCTGAAGATGCATTGTAGGGCAGATATAAATATGTCAACAAATTTAGAGAACATTACAGAAGCAAAATATCTTGCACAATTACCAACAGAGTTTTGATATGTAATCTACGTGTGTCTTCTGCCCCACTGATTTCAAGTTTGAGTAATGTGAAATCCGAAAATGGAGGCTAAACGTCACAGAGAAATACACCCTCTACTTCAAATTGGTGAAACAGAGCATCAACATGCTAGGGAAACGAATCGACAAAGTCCGTAAATGGAAGCTAATGAAGACCAAGTAAAAGAGTGAGTTTTTCTTAACTTTTTAAGTAGATAGATGCGTGCATGATTTTGTTGTTCTAGTGATCAATGAGGGTTAGTAGATTGATACTTCTGGAATTTTGTCCCACTTTTGTGGCCTCCCAGTCCACTGTGTGACGGTTCTTACGGCTTTAGAAGCAATGCTTTGTCGTTGTTAGTATTTTTTGTCAATAGCATCAAATCTCACTGCAGTGGTTACACTTCGACAAAATATATAGAAAAAGTTATGGCATATCTCTCTAAACTACACAGAAGTTAAAACCCTGGTAAATAGAAACATGTCTAAGTTTGATCATCCAGTAAATATTCCTGGTATTTCACGTCACCTAAAGTATAAAACAAACACTTTACTGCTTTTCATAGTTACAATTTTTTGTTCGACTAAAATAAATATATATATATATATATATATATATATATATATATATATATATATATATATATATTCATAAAATGTTAGTTGTGTTTCTGGCCATCAATGATGGCAACGTTATTACATTTTACCCGGTGAAGTGAGCAGATCAGGGAATAAAGAAAATATAAATACGAAGTCCCACTGCGCGTCAATTACCTGCAGTCTTCAGAACTGAAATGTGACAAAGCTCGAGACATGCAACTTCTCGGAGGAAGTTTCGTTTCGTGCTGTTAATTCTCCATGCTCTATCTACAGCCCGGAACGATTGATGACGCATTCAAGAGATCCGCAAAAGTTTCCAGAACGAAAGGGAAATGTCGAGAAAGACGAGCTTCAATTTGTCGAACGAATGCAAAGGTGCTTGCTGAACTTTCTGCCTCATTACCTTTCAGCAGAGAAATTGAACTATATTCTCAACAACAAGCTTGGAGTTCAAATGTTCATAATTATCGCTTCGTTCCTTCTGGACTACAGTTGTATTGTATGAAATACAATATACCACGAATAAATTCAGTTTCGCCGTTACTGAATTCCAGTGAATGCACATTTTTTTAAAAGTTCATACATACATGTATAAATGTTAGTGCATTTTCCTGGCAAACCTAATAACCTATGGTGTACACTTAAACGACTAGCTAAATGAATAGATGATTATTTAAAAATGTATATCCTTATTAATAAAACTGTGCCTTGAAAGTAAACACTTTGTATATGTTTCACTCCTTCATGCCGTTGTCTTAAATATTATAAGTGACAACAATTAATTTCTTGATTTCGCATTGACTACACCTCAACTTTTTATCCTACCTTCATGACAAATCAAAGTATTTTCTTTTCTAGCCATTACACAGGAATACAATTAGAACACTCAATTAAAGATTATTATTATTTTTATTTTTTTACCTTTGATAGATTATTTGTTAGACCACATTAAACTTCTGAGAATACTTGGAATACATTTTCTCCTGAAACCAGTTTTGTTTTTTTATTAAGGGAATAAAAGTAATAATGAGAATAATTACATGTTACATATAAGGAAACTATGGGAAATACATTGCATTGCGCATACTATTCTTACTTATGAGTGGTATGAATATTGTGTTCGTTTTCTATAAACAAATTATAGTAAGTACTGGATGATGGTTGCCCCTTTTTTTCGCATATCTCGGTCTGCTGCTATCCTCACCCATCTAGCTCCTGAAAAACACTTGATTTTATCTAGCCATCTTGCATTTAGACGTCGTTTCTTTTCCCTGGGAATCCAGTGTAGAACATTTGACGTCCATCCTCCATCTGTTCGTCTAGCTGTGACCGGCTCATCTCCGATTCATCTTCTTCGCAGTCTTGAATATATCTTCTACCTTTGTTTGTGAGCGAATTCATTTATTTGTTTTCCTTCCCTACTAGTTATTCCTAGCATGAGTCTCTCCATTGCTCTTTTTGTGACTTAATCTTTGAGTCGTTTGCGCATTCAATGTCCACGTTTAACAACCGTACTTCATTATAGGTAAGAGACATTGATTATAAACGTCCAGTTCAGACACATTGGTAGTTTGCTTTTGATAATAAAGTGCAGTCTTCCAAACTAGCTTCATGCCATTTTTACATCTTCTATTTATTTCACTCGTCAACTTTGCATTCGATGTTTTGGACTGCCGTAGGTAAATATACTCATCAGCTACGCCTATTATGTCTCCGTGAATCTTTATTTTCTTCATTTCAGTATGTTGATCGTACATTACTCTTGTTTTACTTAAATCCATTTTAAGAGCTATTTATGAAGTCTCATTACACAGCTCTTCCATTCTTGTTTGTAGTTCTTCTTGACGTGAAGGAAACAGGATTATTTCATCAGTGAATCGTAGGTGACTAAGACAAATATAATTGATTTTTATTCCAACTTCTCTTGATGTAGTCTAATGACAAATGTGGTAGTCGAGTAAATGTTTCGCAGTAACTTGATGTATGCTCTTTTGATGCTTTGATGTTCAAGTGACTTAAGTACTGCTGGCAAGGAGACCGAATCGAAAGCATTTTGAAAATCTCTGAATCCCAGACATAGTGATAGTTCATATTCTTTAGTCTTTTCCATAACCTCATTCAATGCCTATATCAAGTTTATCTTTGATTCCCTCTCAGATCATCGCTCTGTAGGATCTGATCACATAAATTCAATCTTTCTCCGCAGCACGTTTAATTCTCTCTCTTACTCACTATCACGCTTATTAAACAAATGCTTTTGGAAGGTGTTTTTTCCCAACTATGGATACAAAGTAGTATAATTCCTATTCATAAGTCAGGTGATAAAACTGATGTCTCCTCGTATGGACTAATCTCTTTGTTTCCGCATTTGTCTATAGTCTGTGAAATGATAATAAAAGATTGACTTTAAAAATTTGTCTCTCCGAACACAAAAACTGCTCAACATGGTTTTCTACCTAACAGTTCTTGTTTAAGGAGTTTGTCCGCATTGCTCACACATGCGATTAAGTCTATTTAAGATAACTCTCAACTTCACGAGGTATACTTGGAATTTTTCAAAGCCCTCGACAAAATAAATATCAATATGCTTCTCTATAAATTATCCAATAAGTTAAAAATGCATAGGAAATTTCATTCCTTACTTAAAGATTACTTCCCTAATCGTGAACAGCGTGAGGTTCTTCTTAATTCCACTTCCTGTGTTATCCGATGTACCACAAGGATATGTTCTTGGTCCACTATTATTTTTACTGTATATTGATGATCTTCAGTCTTACTTAACTTCACCTTCCAATAATATTCTTTTGTTTGCAGATCATTGCAAGATCATTAGGAAAGTAACAAACGATAATAATGCCTTCTTCTTCAACAGGATATATCTGTATTAGTAGATTGGTGTAATACCTGGAATATGACCCTAAATCCTTTAAAGTCTTCCACTCTTACAATCTCATTGAAAAAGAACCTTTTTTCACATACTTTATCGACAATATTTCCAATGTAAGTAAATTTTCAAAAAGATTTGGGAGTAATTTGTAATGAGAAATTAATATTTGATGAGCATATCAGAACCATAACTAGCAGTGCCATGAAACTACTCGCTTTCCTATATAGATTCATTGAAATTCAAAACCTTTCTTCTCTTATGTTTTCGTATATTTTTCAAAGTGTTCATTTCACCTAAACTAGAATACTGCTCCCCCATTTGGAATATGGCTTCATCTACACTTGACACGTCTTGATTCTGTCTTAAGTTTCTTCATCGCCATCTTTAAATACAGAGTCCCTTCTACTAGATCCCTAAGTAACACATAATTTCAAAGCATCCTAAATATTCAAGAGCCCTCTTCAAGACGAAATCTGGCAGACGTTTTACATTTATTTAAAATATCCAATGGTAGAGTTCGGTCTGAACTGTTGCTTTCGGAGCTCAACTTTCGCATTCCTACCCGCTCCATGCGCAATAGCAATATTCACATACCCAGCACAAAGATTAGAAATAGTCAAACGATCTATGTTCGTGAGAATGGTATCTGAATATAATCGCTTACCACCAGAGATAAACACTTTCAGCAGAAAATGAGCATTTCGAAATCAGCTAGGAAGAAATATCTAAATACCTTTAATGTTATTTTTTATTACTTTTTATTTGTAGGTAATGTTTATTTTATGATTGTTGGATATCAATATGTTTAATGTTTTAATGCTAATGTTTCAGTGAAAAATAGCAGAACTGTTGTATCTGAAACTATTTGTAAATGAATAAATAAGCCTATTTGATCCAATACACTTAATAAATATTTTTTTTAAGATCAGAAAGGAAGAGAAGGACTTCTGCCTATTTGAAAGACTATGCACGTTAAATTGAACAGATGAGTTGTTTAGTGGTTGACCTGAGATTAAATCTTTACAGGACTCTTACTTATTTGAAGGTCTGTGCACGTTAAATGGAACAGATACACTTTAGCTGTTTCTTAGTTGAGCTGAGATTGAATTTTTACATGATTATGTCAAATTGAAGTACTTGTGAACATATGTGTCATCTGAACATGTTATCTTTGAGTAAAAAGAAGAATTCTTTTCCAGTTGTTTTGGGTTCTATGTTCTCAGAACAGATCAGATAGTACTTGCAGTACCGTGTATGAGAGGTAATTATTATGACATGCGTTTGTAGATTTAGTAGCGCATCATGGTCAAATAATATCTGTTGTCTTCAATTATTACGGAACGTATATTCATATTGTTATATACAGAACAAATTCTGATATGTTGAGGCTACTTGAACTAAAATGATTCTACCTCAAGTTGTTGATTTTCAGAATATGTAGGTAATGCTTAAAATGCCTAACAGGAGGAGTGTACATCTAATTCAGAAGTATTGGCCTATAGATTTCGTCTTGGGTAGTTGTGACTGGTTTTGCCTACCTTTTTCAGTTTTAAGTTGAATTGAATTGTATTTATGTACTTTAGACATCTAAGGCTCAGGCCGGGATAGATGAGGAGAAAGGATTCAGGAAGATATCGGCCAGGACTCATGTTGAAGGAGCCGTTCCGGCATTTGCCTGACATGATTAAGGAAAAATCCTGATAAAATCTCAGTCAGGATGGTCGGCCGCTGCGATCGAAGCCACGATCTCCCGAATGCTACCCCAATACTCTACCACTGAGCTACGGCGGCTCGGTTTCAGGTTTGAGGATGGAGGTCTTCTGATATGTTGTGTGAATTTCAAAATGATTTACTGGGTGTGTTTTCTTAAGTATATGAAGAAGAGAACCATCCTGATCTGTAGAATATAATGTTATGCATTTTCATAATCTGATGTTATTTTAAATATATAAGTAAGATTTCACACTTCTTCTATAGAGGAACCAGTACATGTCCTTCTAGTGTATGGGGTCAATCTTACTTGTATTGTATCAGAAACAAGAATATCTCTTCTGCACACTATTGTATTTACTTTACCTAGTTGGAACAAATGTTATAAATTCGTAAATCTTTAACATCCATTCTGCTTATTTTTATGCAAAGCTCCTCCTGGTAATCATTCACGCAGTAAACGTTTTCAATCCTGCTGTCATCTAGTGATCGTTACACTGATAAATAAAAATAAAATGATGTGATATTATGTAAAAAACAGTGGCCCTGATTCGGGATTCAGGATGCGAAAACCTACTTAATATATATATATATATAAACGTTGAAATAAAATCGTCGGAGGCTAGTATATACCAACTTTCTTAAAAACTGCAAAGTTTTCCGCGTATTCACAAGCACAATAGAATCACTTCAAACGGCAAATGATAAACTCCCAGCAACCGCAGTGCTACAAGGCAACAAACAAACCCTACGAGCGGATGCATCAACCTAATAGATAAAATAGTTTTCTCTCTATATGCTTATTAATGTTGCCAACACTGGGAATGTCAGATAAAGGCGCCAGAATACAGAGGATTCCCCATAGATATAATTAATGTAAAATTTCCAAACATTACTCACATCTCTGCCAAGATTTGAACACAGATTTCTAAAAGCGAATTTTTAAACAATTTATCCATGCCACTTGAAAATTTGTAGGGCTAAACAGTGTTTTGGAAACCGTTAAACTCATACAAACAGGCGATGCTTCTTTGTTTTGGGGAAATCTTTTGTTCTTCTTCAGTGTACCTCTCATCTTGTGTTTCTCTCAAGTTCCTTTTCTCTTTTTCTTCTTCTTCTTGTTGGTAAGAACAACACAAGGGAAATGTTATGCGAATAAACACATCCTACTATTTAGCTTGTTAATGAGGTTTGCACGCAAACCCATGTTTTCTTAACGTACTTAGCATCGGTTGCCTACAGAGAAAGTTCGAATGAGGAAAAGGGGAGTTTTCAAGGTGTACATAGGGAACATGTAAAGCAGCTTTCTACAATTGCGGTGTGCAATGTGTAACCTTTTCTTGTTCCAGGGATAAAAACCGCAATTACCAAAGGCACAGCGTTGTTTGTATTCCATTGAATATTTAATAAACACTTCATTGTTTTTCCACCTTGGTTTCATTGAAGAGCTAATTTTCACTGTGTTCAGATTATGTTGATATTTAATTCTGAAGCAGTATCTCTTGGTCTCTGAACTTCTCTACCACAACTGTTAAGAGAACAACAACACAGATAAAAAGACCAAGAACATGCAAACAAATATATTTCGTTCGAGAATAACATGAAATTTAACAAAATTGGTAAGAATGAGATTTGGAAGTATCCTTTGCTGATACAATAAAGCATACCGAGATAATAATTATTGTGTCGACGGCAGAACAGGGCACTTTAGAATTTGCTAAGAATACACGGGAAACTGTATAAAGATATAGTTTATATAAATATTTTTTAAAAACCTGAGTTAATATCGAGTTACCAAATATTAGCATTTTGAGCAAACTGGTATGGAACCAGAAAAATTAATTTATAAATTATCCAGTCCCCAGGGTCACATATTAATTAATGATCATGATTTGATTTAGCGCTGGGAATCCAAGTATGTTTTAACTTCTGTCCCCTACAAATTTTGAATTTACTTATGGCCTTTAGAGATCTTGGACTCATACCAGGACAGTGGAAGGAGACAATGAGGTAAGAAAATGTTAAGGGACTAGTTTGAAGGCGCCATCCCTGCACTAGCCTGGTGTAAACGGGGTAAAATCCTTCGAAAACCCAAGTGAGAATGAAGGGCTTCTGGGATTAACCCCAGTATCACTTAAGTGCGAAGCCAATACCTACCAACTGAGCAACGGCTGCTCAGTAAGAGTTCTGTTGTTAACTATATTGACGCATGGTTTCTAAAGATTTCCTCAGTTTTATTTATCATGTGAATGCAGGAAAGATACCTAGACTAATGTCCTGACTGCTGCATCTCATATCCTTGCTCCTCGGCAAGTAGTCGTAGGACAGATTCATGGTACAGGTATGTGATGTGCTTAGGACATGGTTTTCTGTCCAGCCCATAGAGGGAGAGGAAAAAAGAAAACAAAATATATATTACTAAGACAAGTTCTTTCCTAATTCTAATCAAGCTTATTACTGTTAAAAAATGTGAACACATAAAATCGGAACATTTGCAAAGGTGTGACTTCGGAGTGAGGGAAAGGTAAGCACGTTTGCTTTTTTTGTGCTCTAGCATCGGGTTCAATTCCCGCAGGGGTCCATTGAACAGAGTGGTTCAGAACCTACTTTGCCCAAACTGTAGGTCCCGTCCTTATCAGCTCTTCCTATACTCGATTGTCAGTCACGATTCACTCACTCTTCAAGGGTGTTCAGTGTCTGAAAGGATTTTCGGTCAACCATTTCTGTCCATCTAACAACCTTCCTACAAGTATAGTCATTTATTAACTCAACATTTACTTACATACGTCAGTTAAAGAAAGGAAGATATCTCAACTATCTTTATTTCCCAAGCAAATAAAAATTGCCACAATATGGGCTACAAAAATTTTTCAGAATGCTTTCAATGTTCGAAGATGATGAGTCTGTGGCGCCACTACCTATTAAGAAGAACGTTGAAACTTGCTGGTAAAATAAATAGATTTGTCCAGTAGCGGAACATAGCGGTTTCGTGAGTGTCAATCATTTATGTCGCGATGATATGGAACTTTTCACAAAATACCAATAATAACAACATGAAAGGACAATAACGCTCTATGAATATTTCAATTGGGTAAAAGTGAAGGAAACGTCCCGGAAATTAAGTAAAGCTTATAATGATCGTTGTAAAGAACACAACATGTGCTACGAATGATACAGGAAATTCATTAGCAGGAGTATTGAAATGTCAGATGCGCGCAGAAATGGTCAGGCCCCCAACTCAAATAGTATGTCGCTGGAACAGTTATTAGCGAACAGGCTATATGCAGTTCGCTGTAAACTAACACCAAAAATATAATCTTACATACGACCATAAAAACCCATCTCTCTTCCCCTGGTGCACCCATAATTGAATGATGATTGTCCTTCACGTTCCATACATCAACATGCACGGCAGTGCATGAGCCAAGTTCTTCACGTCAGAAAAGGTCAGCACTGCCAGAAGCATGTTACACAGGATCAAGAGTTCATGGCAAAATCGACGATTTGGGGGCCCCGTAAGAAAAAAGATGTTAAAGATAGGAATATGAGCTTTTGCCGTTAAGGAGATATGGTAAATATGTGCAGATGTACAAAATATCATATTCGTATCTTAAACTATGTTCTAGTTGTGGACCACTGAAATTGCACATTTTAGGCTAACTGACTTACTGACTCACTCACTGACTGATTGACTCACTCACTCATCATATTGTAAGCTAGAAACATGAAATTTGGTATGAAGGTAGAGGATGATAAGTAGATAAGGGAAAAATTCCGACATTTTGAAAAGGTCGCCATCTTGGATTCAAAATGGCCGCCAACCCTAAGATTTTAAAGAATACACAGCCTAAACGGCTGCCGCTAGAATAATGAAATTTAGTTTGACAGTACAACATTATTAGTAGATTATGAAAATATTACAAAATATCTCTAAAGACGCCATCTTGGATCCAAAATGGCGGGGGTCATAAATCCATTTTCCAACTGCTTGAGCCAGAAATACGAAATTTGGCATAATGATGTATTATAAAGAGTAGTTTAGGAAAACATAACAACGTTTTAAAAAATTCACCATCTTTGATTCAAAATGGCAGCTAAAATACGAGTTTTCACATCGTTCGAGATAGAAAAATGAAATTTGGTATGACAATGTATCATTACGAGTATGTCACGAAAATATAAGAAAACGTTAAAAATGTGTCCATCTTTTATCCAAAATGCCCGCCTAAGCCCCACTTTATAACGACTGAAGATAGAGAAACGAAATTTGGTATGAAGGTGTACCAGTAGGTTAGAATAAATTCGGCTCGTCTCCCCTACTAGGGTACAGTTCCCAGCTGGAGCCTGATTGCGATAAAGGGGTGCGCCCCAGCGAGGCCATCTTGGAATTCTGGGGGCAGCGCCCCAATGAGGCGAAGCGAGTATATACATTACACAAGTGTAAAAAGCTTGGAAATACGAGCAAAAGCACCAAGGGTGCAAACTGTCCAGTCAACTCCTTCAACCTTAAAAAATGGTGAAATGGAATATGGATGAACCTAGTTCCTCGAGCCAACTTCCAATACTGTTGCGTGTCCCACCAAGTTTTACTCGTCACAAACGTTAGCACTGTCAGGAGCATGTTATACAGGCAGAATGTGGAAGTTTCCCCATTCGTACGCAGCGCTCTGGAGTATGAGGGAATATCTGTATCATGTGGCGCAGTGCACTGCAGATTCTGGTTGTGATAAAAAGACGCAGTTCCTCCAAACTCCTCAAGTTCGATGCGCGGCCTGCCGTGGAATTGTTGGCGCAGCGACGCGAGCGAATCGAGGGGAGTATCAACACGTACGGCAGTGCATGCAGCCGAGTTCTGCGTGTCACAAAACGTCAGCATGCTATACAGAAACAAGAGTTTATTGCGAAATCGGCGATTTTGACGTTTTGTAAGAAAAAAATATGTTAAAAATTGAAATATGAAATTTCGAAGTATGACGGTATATCATCACTAGTAGATTACAAAATATCTGCAAAGTCATCATTTTGAATCCAAAATGGCTGACTTCATAATCCATTTTCTAGTACGTTTGAACTAGGGATACGAAATTTGGCATAAAGGTGTATTAACAAGATTAGTTTAGGAATAATTTAAATTTTTGAAAAAGTTGTTAACTTGGATCAAAATGGCCGAACAAAAACTTTTTCCACAGCATTCGAGCTATAGAAACGAAATTTGGTATGAAGGTGTACCATCACAAGTAGGTAACGGCAATGTAAGAAAACTCTTTAAAAATCGCTTTCTTTAATTCAACATAGCCGCCCAAATACCATTTTCCAAAGTACTGAAGCTAGAGAAACGAAATTTGGTATGAAGGTGTACCATCACGAAAATGTTTCAATAAAAGGATCAAACCACCGCTATGAGCGTGCAGCCCCCGAGGCGATATGGGAAAAGATCTGCACAGCATGGGGCGCTGTCCCCAGAAAGTCTGATCACAATAAAGGGGGCGTAGCCCTAAAAATTTGAAGTTGGGGCGCACACGGAATTCTGGAGCAGCACACCCAGCGAGGCGAACAGAGTATTTATATATACGTAAAAAAAGCCGTGAAATCCGAGCAAAACACCAGATGGTGTTCGAGCCTTAGGGTTGGTGGTGGTGGATTTTAGGGCCGCCAGCAGGAAGCAAATTTGCTGTATCATCACAAGTAGGTTACAATAAATATGCAAAGCTTCCCTATGTTTCAATAAATATCTCATTCCCACGGGTGGTGGGTATGGGAAAAAATCTGCAACATGGAAACACAGTGTCCTGGAGAGTGGTTACGATAAAGGGGCGTAAGTACCCAAAAACTCGAAGTTGGAGGCGCAGCCAGCTACGGGGGGCGACGACCTAAACGAGGCCGAGCGAGGGAGTATATATATTATACACGTACAAAAAGCTGTGAAATCCGAACAAAAACACCAGAGGTGCAAAAAGTGGAGCCAAGTTCTTTAGCCCTAAAAAGGTGTGAAATGGGAGACGGATGAGCCAAGTTCCTTGGTGACAGCATGTAACAGGAACAAAGGAACTTGGCGCGAGGTGGCAAGGTTCATGATCCTCAAGCTATAAGGGTGGTGGGGATCCTA
>JAGDQP010010824.1:0-52601 GCA_022664845.1 Lepisma saccharinum
TTTCACGTTTCTTAGCTGGCATACTATTGCTTTACCGATATGTACATAAGATTTCAGACCTATAAATCGATGGCGGTTGTAGAGCGAAACACAAGAAAGGAATATTAATACATTGAAATATTCGATCTTTTTCGTAAGTCTTTATATTCAACTAAATTCCTAAATACACATTCAACGGTTTGTTCAATTTTAACGAACAGATTTTAACTTAATGCTTATTATGGTAAAAATTAATGTTATGATTGAATTTAGAAGTACAATTATCAGAAACGTTAGAAATGTAATTGTATTAATATGCAGAATGCTGCTTATATAAAATGTTTCTCTTTTCATGTTCCCTTATTGCAACGTAAACTAGCATTAGTAAGTCATTGTAGGATCAAGTTTCATTTCTATCAAAAGGATCGCATATTTTTTTCAATATTATGTTTAATAATATTCGCACATTTTATGAAATAAAGAGCAAGTTCAACAAAATAATGCGGATGGGAAGATTGCTAAGAAAATATTTTTGACATTTTCATACAACTTAATTTCTGTATCGAGTGGCCCTCTCCTTAGATAAGTAATTTAACTTGGATACGAGAAATGCAGGTCAGTAGCTCAAAATCCTTGTGTGGATTTCTATAAATAATGTTTCTCCTAGTTGTTACCTCCATCAAATTATTTCTAGAATGAACTGTAAAATTACATTCATTGCAAACAGTCTTCTTTTCTTTTAGTAGATTTTAAAGGAAAAATTTCTAAAATGATAAGTAGGTCTTAGATTCTAGTTTACCTACAAAAATAATAATTAGGTTACTTTTTATTAATCGGTTATCGAAAGAGTTGAAATTCCGTAATAAAGAGAACAAATTCCACACTTCTAAGAGTAATACTTTTAAAACTAACAGCGAAATAAACGGATCCTCTCGAAACCTTCGTACACTAATAAATAATGCTCGGAGACTATAAAATGCTGGGTAAATTATAATCTTGTTTTCCTGATCTTCCTCACTGTCTTTTATATTTCCTCCAACCAAACATATATCTGCAGTTTTATAGGCAGTTTACCGAATATACTCCTTGAGGTTTACCCGAAGCTATGCAGCTTGCATTTGCTTTTGAACAGCATGCGTCACTTACCGTAACCGTGGACACTCTTTTTTTTTTTTATTTCTTCCTAGATACGACTTAACTTTTATTTCTTAACTAGTATTTTATATCTTAAAATTTTATTTTATTTTAATCATGTTGAATCTTCCTTTTCTCGTGAACTAGACTAATATGCTTCATATATTTTTAATTTCCTTACAGCGCAATACAAGTCATTTTTTTGTTTTTCTAAACTCTAACAACTCCACCCTTTATCACGGCACAACAGTTACACTTATTTTGTTCAAGAGCTAATGCCGATTATATTTAGTATCTAATGAGATCTAACATCTTTTCTCATATCACAGTACAATGGCTTTGAACAGCTCTGTATAAATTTTACCAACGAGAAACTCCAACAATTTTTTAATCACCACATGTTCGTTCTTGAGCAAGAAGAATATGAGCGTGAAGGCATTGAGTGGGAATTCATAGACTTTGGTATGGATCTGCAAGCGTGCATTGAGTTAATCGAAAAGGTATATTGCGTTTCGTATAACGTTTGAGGGGAGAAAAGTTTATTTTAGTTAAGCTGTTAATTTTTCATTAATTACGCTGTTCTTTCTGTTTGGAAGCTTGCTTTCATTATTTCATGTTCACAAGTAGATTTGAGGTGCGTAAAATACATGACTTTTAAATCTAACTTATAAATTACTGAATGAAACGTAGTATTGTTTAGTAACAGGTTAATTAAAATATAAAATGTTCTATCCACGTATTAAGATACGTAAATAAGACTTTATTTTCTTTGTGTACGTATACAAGAATTAAGTAGAAAAGTATTCATTGAAAGTAAATTTATGCATCCGTTTGTATTGCTTAATTATTCCTTAGAAAAATGATGATGCTGAAGTAACAGAATTTGCTTTTTTACTGGATGATGCTAGTCGAAGTTAAAATACTTACAAACAAATACCTTTCAAGACAAGATTTAGAACGGTATTGTGGAGATAGACTTCTTTTTATGCTGTGTGCCTACAAAACATAAAGTTTTCAAATCTATGCCATCATCGTAGCAACATAAATGAAAACATTATGCTTTGGACTAATTATGTGATGCTAAAATTTGCACAGAAGTACAAAGTATAACACAACTAAATAAATAACAATTAAAAAAATCAGTAATACCTATTCCCTTTTCATTGTTACTTGTAAGAATAGTGACATGTTCTGTTTCATTTATATTATGTTTCCTTTTCCTAACCAATTTACGTGTTTTTTTCTTTTATGTTGCAATCCATCACTTTGAACCTCTTCCTGCAAATTTTTATTTATTTGTTTTTCAAATTTATAAAAAAAAAACACCCACCTCATTTCTTGAATTTACTTACTCGTTCACGTGTAATACATAGTGTCCATAATCTGTATGTTCACCTAGCTGTGCTTTTATGCGTCTTTCCTCTTGTTAAAAATTAAACGCTATTATTCCTTTCTGGTATTGTTTGGTGGTAGACAAAATCAACTAACCCATTTCTCTTCCACAAGCAGCACAGCATGCTTTTGTGATGCACGTAACATCTATTTAGTAAACGGTCGCAAGAAGTGATGTAAGAGCAAACACTGCAGATCTACTGTAAGTAAACAAATTTAATTTTTCCTCATATCCTCGGAAGATTATTTTTAATTATCTTATCATTAAAATTATTTATTTCATATCTTCCTTATTATCATTATCATTATTAGCATTTTCCAGAGACATATATTTAATAATTTCTAAGTATATTAAAATGTATTATATTAGTTCATTTTTCATGAAATAAAATATTTACTTCATCAACTTTTTTTAAAATATTGAATGAATTATGTAATTAACGTTGAAGGAATCATTACAATTAATAAAATATTCAGTAAACAAATTTAATTATTTTTATATTTTAGTATTACTTTTCAAAATGTCCTGGAGTATTAATTAGTAATCACACTGACAAGAATTACATTTATATACATAGTCTATACAAAAAGGAATGCCTCCATCTTATGTCCTCAAAGTTCGGGATTTGTAAATGCTTGAAATTTCAAACTTGCCAATTTTTCACAGCCTATGGGTATCTTGTCAATCCTGGAAGAAGAGTCTATGTTCCCCAAGGCCACAGATAGGACCTTTGAAGAAAAGCTGAGGAACAACCACTTGGGCAAATCACCTAACTTCCAAAAGCCTAAGCCACCAAAGCCTGGCCAGGCTGAGGCCCACTTTGCCATTGTGCACTACGCCGGTACTGTAAGTATTATTTTTTTCACACACAAGTAAGTTATCAGAAAATATTGAGTTGATGTATATTGGCCGTTTAAATAATACATTGCTTGCACAACCTTAACGTTTGTTAAAACATAATCAATATGAACATTACACAATGTTACAAAAAAAATACACTAAAAACGGTCAATTCTTTCGAATGTCCTACCAATGTTTCTTTTCTATCTACTAATGAAGAAATGCTACTAAATTACTATATCAAAAGACTAATGAAATCATTTTAAAACACGGAAATCATTCAATATTATAACTATTTTGAACTCCGCAGTTTTAACCAAAAAAACAAGTCAACTTCGAGGTTAAAGAGAATGGTTGCTCTACTCACTTTGAACAGGAAATAAAAGAATAGACTTTATTGGCCGACTACCAGTCTCATTCAATCAATCTTTATTTTTTTTTTAAGAAATATGTTCACTACATTGTAATTTTACCGTATCTTTTCTAAATTTAGCTAATAAAATGTTCATTTTATTTATTTAAAAAAAACAATAGGTCGCCTACAATCTTTCTGGATGGCTTGAAAAGAACAAGGATCCACTGAATGACACAGTGGTAGATCAATTCAAGAAAGGTGACAACAAGCTGCTGATTGAAATCTTCGCTGACCATCCTGGACAGTCTGGTGGTGCTGATGCCGGTGGTGGTGGCAAGGGTAGGTATAATCTCTAATGAGATTAAGATTTAAAACGTGCAGTTCCTTCAAATTAACACAAAAATGCATTTAATGTAAAAAAAAAAAACATACCTTATAAAGAGGTTACCTTATTATATAGAAATTTTCGTCGTTTAAGTTAGAAATTTGCTAATGTAGTAGAAATATGAAATACAAATGTTAGAAAAATCTTTCTTTAGTAATTGAGCTTTACAATGAACTCCATCATAATTAAACTATTTCTCCGTATCAGAACACTTTTGTTTGTAGAACAAACAAATAGAACATAATGTAAGTAATCTAATAGTTTCATGTTTAATTTAATTTTGTGTAATTCACTGGAACATTTTTACATACAAATAACAGTAACTTGGAACAAGTTACAGAAATTGCGAATAGAAATCTTTAAATACTTTTGTAGCATCTGAATTAAAATTTATTTTGTACTATTTCTTCGACAAAGCAATCTCAATGCTCAATTTGACTGATAAGAAATTAATAGAACATCTTTTCAAAGTAGACTTCGAGAATATTTTTTTTTTTTTTAAAAAAGGAAAATATAGTTGGACAACAGGGAGAAAAAAATACAAAATATATACGAAGAGAAACATAGTAATACAGAGAACAATTAAGTTAGGCACAAAGCTTTAAAAAATGGATTGCATACATTGACAAAAAGGAACAGAATAAATTATGATTATCATTTTCAACTTTTAAAAAAGGTTGGTTAAATTTCGAACGCTTATATTCAAATCATATTCCTACAGTGTTTTCTCCTCGTTGAAATGTACATAGATTCAATATGATAATACAGATGCATTATTTACCAGTTTCTTCTACTCAATTAAAATAGTTTAAAGGACTTGCACATATGCATGACCCACAACTTCTTTTCTATCTGCATGATGTAGATTTTCATCTTCTCCACTTTAAATTTAACCTCATGTAAAACACATATTTATGGGATTTTCATGTGGTGTAGAAAATCGAGGGAAACTTATTCTAACAAAACTTATTTTAAACAAAAATTATTATAATCTCCATTACGTACAGACCACGCATCATCAGCTACAAATTTCTAAGTACCTTAAAAAGGCCTATGCAAACACGTTTAAGAAAGCCTTAACTCACAATATTTCGTTCGACTTAATCAATGTTAGGTGATAAAACGCAGAGGTAAAAACTTACATTTAAACTACTAAATGTTATAGTCCCAGCAAGACTAACCTTCTCTAACCTTCCTGATTTCTGCCAATGATAGTTTTACTGTAACTTTTTGCCATTGTCTTATATCACCTAAAGAAACTTGATTAGTACGAAATATTGTGAGTTAAGGCTTTCTTCATCGTGAAGGCCTTTCGTTCTTACTTTCAAAATTTAAAAAAAAAGTATTATATTAAACTAAAACATTGAAGAAGAAATTGCTTTACTCATCAGGTTAGATATGGTCATTAAAACTCGTCAAGGTCTGGTCGAATTACCGTAATGATACTTCTGTAGTATGAGATTCTATTTGGCCCTTAAAATTTGTGCTAACTTTGTCCGGTTTCTTCCTCGGAAGTTAAAGAGATACAATTTAGTCTTTTAACACTCGTGAAAGTAGTGGAATAATGTGGTTTCATTAATGCGACTGAATAATATTTCTTCTAATTACGTATCTTACAAACCTAAAGCAAATTTTGTCCATAATCGCTCGCTCACACAGTAATTTACTTGTTACTATCTATTTTTGCCGAAATTGATAGTAATTGATATTTGATAATAATTTATTAATATCGCATCGTAAGAAATTTATCTTCAGTTTTACTAACGTATAATTGATTCTCTGCAAAGGCACGTATTTCTTATTTAATAAAGCTGCTTTAAGCATTTGCAACAACTATTTAACTCATTTATCAGACTTTCCCATTGAATATTTACAAATTTTTAATTAACGTGTAAGCTTCTTCTACAATCCCTGCTAACGAATTTCATGACTACTACTGTGTATCTCACTATAGGTGCGAAAAGTGTAAAATTTCAACAAAGAAATATTCCATTAATGATTGTATTTTATTTTTTTCTTCTTTTTGCGCCTTTCCTATTTATCAGGTGGAAAAAGACAGAAGGGTTCCGGCTTCCAGACCGTATCAGCCCTCTACAGGGTAAATAAACTATTTTCTTATTATGCTTATCATTCAAGATGTCTTAGTGTCGTTTTGTCTTTATACACAGCGATAGACGAAAGGGCACGACAAATGCTGAGCGAAAGCATTCAGCCGAACGAGGAATTGTATGAGAAGGGGATGGGGGGGAGGCGAGATTGACAAAAAAATAACATATTCGATCCCATGCCACATAATATTCTTCCCACCAGACACCCACAGGTACTTCTACAAATTTGCGAAGAAATGAAGAATAGGAATCAACACTGCTTTATTTATTTTTAATTCCTCACCCCCTTGATTAAGCAATGAAACAATTATGACCTTACTTGTATACCTTCTTCTTGTCAGCAGATGTGTTTCGTTTTGTACATCATAATTGAATAATATATTGACGAGTTGAATACATCAATTTGTCAATTTTCGGAACTAAATAGACCTGAAGCAAAGCTTGAAAAAAAATATGTAAAATAACGTGATAGTTAGATTTTGATTCATAAGTCTATTTGTACATGAAACTCTAAAACGCAAAACTGATGCTTTAATTTTGATGATGTGACAAGATTAGGTATACAAGAAGCTCCGTAGCAAGTACTTTCTAGACGTACATTTTACAATATGGCTTTTTCTCTTTTCTTTCTTCTACTAGGTGGCAGAGGCAAGAAGGGTGGTGGTTTCGCTACCGTATCTTCATCTTACAGGGTTATTTACTCTTGATTCTCTTATGTATGACTGCCTTGGCCTTTACCGGCAATCGATGACATGCGTATTTCTGAACCTCTTGTTTTGTTTCCTGTTCTGTTTTCTTGCACCATGAAACTATCACCTACAGATCATGAACTATGTGTGGTGATCAGTTCATATACGATCATTACTATTATTTTGATTGCACCATCAATAAAATAACAGTTCACGTGGTAAATTATATTACGTCTCTCTCTCCTCATTCGAGACTCGGAGAGAAGGTTTGAATACCTAGAAGTAGCCTGTAAGAAAGACACCTTTTTGCAGACCTTTGAACGTGCCCATTACATTTGGTTAATAGTATTACTGATACCGAATAAATTATTGTTTGCCAGATCACAAATATTGCATGAAACAAGTATATAGTATACCTACTGAATGGATATATCTCCTTTCCTCATACCACGTAGTTCACCTGTAGATCAGTGGATCCTATTAGCAATATGTTGTAGTTTTTACAATCCACAATCACTGCAGATTTTATTACTAAAATACAAATGTAGGCTTTGTTTTCCTAGTAGCATAAACATTTTTTTAGTGATTTTAGTGTCAACTATATGAAAAGTTTAAATATTTGTAACTGTCATTTATTATCTAGATATGTCTTTTTCAAATACTAGTTTTTATAGCTTTAAATTCAGTCTTTAGACAAAGGATAGGTAAAAATATTTCTTTAAAAAAATAGCTGACAACAAATATTTTCAAGTAGAGTATTTTAGAGTACATTACACAGAACCTTATATAGCCCCTGCATGTAAATGAGCATGTTGAACTATCACAGAAAACGTAAGACAACACAACAATCAAACTGACACTTTCTATGACCTTACAGGAACAGCTGAACCAGTTGATGACCACTCTGAGAAGCACTCAGCCTCACTTTGTGCGGTGCATCATTCCTAATGAATTGAAGCAGCCGGGTTAGTACATACAAACATTTCATTACTTGGTTAACCATTTATTTTAAACTTTTAAACTGGAAATTCTCCTCATTCTTTAAATGTAAGAACCATTAAAAGTGTAGAAGAAAAGCTATTATACCTTTATATTTAGGTTGTAAATAATGTACAAAATAATGCCTATTGATGCGAAAATAAAAGAACCATATATCTATTAAAATAGTAACTAATTCTTCAAATGTTTAGGGAAGAGGTTCGTAAAGTAGATAATGTCAAATGTTTAGCAACTTATAAATTCCTATGTGTTTGTCTTCTCTTTAGGTTTGATTGATTCACATCTGGTAATGCATCAACTGACTTGCAACGGTGTACTTGAAGGTATCCGTATTTGCCGAAAGGGCTTCCCCAACAGGATGGTCTATCCTGATTTCAAGTTGAGGTGAGCATCTGTTACATGCCAAGTATATAAACCACATTTCATGAAATGAATTCTTGATGAATAATTCTATCAGTGAAGTGTATTCAATTATTTTACATTCTGGTCAAGATTTGTCAATTACAAAAAAATTCTTTCTACGTTTCAATTTGATAAAACTTACGTATTATTCTCTTTAATGACGATGAAAATGCTAATCCATTGATAGAACTCTCATACAAGATAATTGTATGCAAAGAACCAAATTTACAATAAACGCTATTGCGGTGTTTCATTGCTAAACAACAAAAAATGTAATGTTAGTACGATTTTCAACTCATTACTTTTCGAGTCCGGCGAAGTTTTACAACCGAAGGAAGTTAGGCGGAACAGTCAGCAAAATATTTTAGGCGCAACTATGCAATTTTAAACCAATATTTATATAAAAAAGCATTATTACTTCATTTTACATGAGCAAAAAGGAATGGCATAAATGAAGAATTATAATTAAATACCGAGCTAGATACCCAAATCGTTCTTTTGAAATAAACACGAGAAACTACCTAAGATTTTACATTATTAGTAATATTATTCTAGTGGCCACAATCTGAAACACGTGGAGGGTGATATTATAAATATCACAGTTTTACTGCACTGGGGTAGACACGTAGGTCGTATTTTAGCAACAAAATTAATATTTATTATTTTGGCACTTAGCCCAGTTTTTTAGCACAGGTCTTCAAGTCAAGGTCGCTAATGGTGAATTACTATTTCAAAACAAATATAAAGTTAATATAAATTGTCACAAGAATACAAGATCATGATGTTACTGAGAGTTCAAATTAAACTTTTTGATGGTCAAACTATATTTCGAAAACGCTTTCGAGATTATTGCGCCTGTACCTTCGTGAATTTATGCCGGAACTCTCGAAGGCTAGATTTATGCCCGAACTCCGTTCCGGTCCAACTTCAGCACAGGGAATAGTATCACTCCTGTTGGAAAACCACTGTGTCACAATTCCAATTGCACTTTGTACGTACAACCTGGAAATATTTCAACGCAGTAAAGGTGTCCATTTTCTTAAGTATATAAATAACATGATACCTGGACACATTGACAAAAATTTTGTACTTTATATGCTGATAAAAGCCTTTTATAATGTTAGAAAATTCAAGATAATGGTACGTAAATTTACAGATGGATATCTAAACACATACTCGGAAAGATTCCAAAAGGCCATAAATAAATTCAAATTCTAAAAACTACCGAATATTAAAGTGCATTTAAAAAAATAGTAAACGAAGCAAATGCTGACTATTCTCAGAAAATCGTTAAGAGACAATTTAACGAAAATATAAATTAAAATATTAAGTAGAACCCTGATACCGCTAAGACTCAAGGTTGAAAAGTATCACTGCCTTTCTGACATATTCAGAAGAAATTACCCTATACTTGTAACAGTTATCTTTGCAGGCTTGTAGATTTATTTTCCGGAAATTATGGTAAGTTTTTATTTATTTAGTTTAAGATTTCATGTGACATTGTTGAAAAGAAATTCATAATAAAATTAGTATTACAAATAACTCTTAATATTAATATTAATATTTTTACAATAATGTTACACAAGTTGTTACAATATATATTTTTGTTTCCTGAAAGATACATGATCTTAGCTCCTGCAATCATGCAGACTGAGCCAGACCCCAAAACAGCCGCCGCGAAGTGCTTGGAGTCAGTCGAATTGGATCCCGACAAGTACCGAGTTGGTCACACTAAGGCACGTATATGGACGTAAACAGAACTAGACTTGAACTTCCCATGTTTATTTTTGGAGTATACACACTGAGAATAAAATCATTCCCAGCATCGTATGGATGTTGTTTCTTCCCACCCGTACCTTTCAAGACTGGACTTTTGTAATATGTTTACCTGAAGTATTCAATTTCACCCATCGTAGATAAATCAGTATGAAGTTGGTCAATCCAAACCGAAATCGTTGACCTCACACGTTTGTATTCACCTTGTATTATGAGTTTTTATACCAAGTTACGTTTTTATACCAAGTATTATGAGTTTTTATACCCTTCGTATGTACTATACTTACTGTATGTTTGTGACATTCCGAGTTCCATTAGTCCAATGACACATACACAACATGATATTGTTTGAAAATATGCAAAGACTAATTTCTCAAACATTTTCTGAAAACCTATTTTAACAATGTGCATATGTCATTACAAATTTGGGAGTATATTGTTACTATATTTCCTGTTTATATTTTATACATTGTTATACCTAAACTCAGATACAACTGAAGTAGAATGCCACGTATATCCTCACCCTCTTTTAAACTTGACATATATTTATGTATTTCAAAACCTTTGCATGAGCGTGCGTTTATGAAAAAAAAAAAGTCCTATACACTTTCCAAACCCCAGTAATTACCTAGATATCAATACTTCCAAGTATTTTGTTGTAAAGCATTGTTGTTACCAATTTTACTGAGTGTAGTTTGTGCCTCTTTGTTCTATCCAAGATATAAGATTCTTGCATCTGCTCAAGTATCAAAAGTCGACGACCCGAAGAAAGCCGCTGAAATCATTTTGGAAGTCATTCAACTGGATACCGAACAGTACCGATTAGGACACACGAAGGCATGTACCTGGATGGATTTGAGATATCAAGAAAGATAATCTCTGATTGTAATGTTATCAGAGATCGAACACTCTTCCAGCATTTTATTATAGTCTGTGTTGTCTGGAACGAAATATGCTTGCTTTGACGTCCCTAATCACGAGACGTTTTGGGACGAAATCTTTGGACAAAAACAAATTCTACTGCTGGCAAACATATTTCATTTCCATTACTTTAGGACTTAAGTTTTGACAACTGACCCGCATGTGTGTGTGTGTGTGTGTGAATTTAAGCCTGAGTACGTAAAGAGAAAGATCTATACTTTAGTATATGTGAGGGAATATGTGAATAAATGAGCGCGTGTGTGTGTGTGTGTGCTGATAAAGTATTTAAACAAAAGATAAACTTTTCTCTTTTTTTCCTTTTATGTGTGTTTTTTTCTTCACAGATGCAAGCTTATCTGAGTCACTGGACACTCATATTTGGAATGAATTGTCTTATTATTGTTTTTTTACTTTCTAGCTATTCTTGTTCTTTTTATCTCATGATTATAGATATTTCCTTTTATGGTGTGATGTTCAGCTTTTTAATAAAATTATTATTTTTGTGTGTGTATATTTTATACCTTGCCATTACCGTGTACATTCCACAAGTTCATTATTTTCAAATACATTTATTCCAACATGCATATGAAAGAAAACATATTCTGTATATATTAGCTACTGATTAAGCGTCCTCATGTACTACACGAAATTTCGTGTGAACATAGGTGCTATTTTCGATGAAAAGTAGGGATTTAAGAAGGTAGGATCCGTGCCCATCCAACAAAAATTATTATTATAGAAAATCAGAGAGCCATGTATACGATTTAGCTTTCTACAAAAAAATATATATATATATAAAAAATAAATAAATAAAAAAAATTACGGAACCCACTCGAAATATAACAAAGTAACAAAAAATGAAAAGTACCAAGATTAAAGTATAAGTCTAAATAATATATACAAGGACTATGGTTAGGTTATGCCAGGTGAGGCAATTTACTCTTAAACCGTAGAGGAAAGAAAGTGACTTAAATAATATATACAAGAACTATGGTTAGGTTATGCCCAGGTGAGGCAGTTTACTGTTAAACCGTAGAGGAAAGAAAGTGACTTAAATAATATATATACAAGAATTATGGTTAGGTTATACCAGGCGAGGCAGTTTACTGTTAAACCGTAGAGGAAAGAAAGTGACTTAAATAATATATACAAGGACTATGGTTAGGTTATGCCAGGTGAGGCAGTTTACTGTTAAACCGTAGAGGAAAGAAAGTGACTTAAAAACAATACGAACTTAACAATACGAATTCTCAAGCCTAGCTTAAGCTCTTGAAGTTAAGTTGATAAGTTTACAGTACATTTCGAAAATAGTACACAAAATATATATCAACATACTTTAGAAACACCGGAATGCTACAGTTCTGTCGACTGAAGATGTTGAATACTGAATTCCGATTTGTCGTGTATAAAAAAATCCTATAAAATCAAGATTAAATTTTGAGTTAGTATCAACTATAATTGAAGATTTATTTTTTGCATAACTTTGTAGAAGTACATCTCTGTACAACTTTGGTTTCAAAATATATAAAAAGTAGTGTCCGTGAGAAAATAGTTACCATTTTGTTTCATAAAGATGTTCTAGTATATTAGAATGTGTAACTATATGAAATATACGTGTTTGAAAGGGTAGAAATCGCCCACATTATTAAATTTGTAGCAAAAATCTCAACTTAATATTACGTCTGACGTGATCCATTCCTTATGCCTCAATCTACCAAACTGAAATGTTCACCACATTAAACAACAAGCTTTGCTCTATGAACTACCATATTATTTTCGTGCAAAAGGGACAGGTCTTACATAAATAAAAGAAGAGAAACATGAAGATACTCCGCTGATATATCCGAATGTTTCATAGGAATATTATTACCCCGAAAGAAAGTGAAACGTCCTAAAACAAAGAACAAGATACTTAAGGAAAAATAATTAATTCTTGAGTATATAGGAAACTCCATATTAAGACTTAAAAATGAACGAGAACACTTCACTTCAAATGTCAAATTCAAGCGTCATCATGAAACCAATATCCAGAGACTAATTTATGATTATTCGTTTATGTTCGTCAAGTTCGTGTATGTAGAATTCGTGAAGGAGAAAGAAGTCAAAACACATTTAGATAAAACGATAAATAAATGTAAAAAAAAAAAGTACAATACTTACCTGACACTTAAGCGTAAGAAAACAGCTGCTTTGGCTTTCGCTTGGATACAAAGATGAGATCAGCTAAAGACGAAAGAAAAAGAATGAAAAACATCATCAGATTGTTATTGAAAAGACAACGGTTTAGATACAGCTAATAAAAAGAAATGCCTCGATTTTATTCAGTTGAAATCTGCCTCTTAAAGACGATACTTATTTATTAATATATTTTCGAAGAGTTTAAAGCGTACAGAAATTTTCATATCATTTACGCGTCCTTACTCAAGGTTAGTATTGAATTAGGCATAAACGGTTGTAAATTAGATGGAATGGTTTGTACTTTTTTAAAAATTTGGGGTATAGTTTGATGCATTATGAAAGAAGAGTCAATAATTTATACAATTTTACTTGATCTAGATACACAAGAGAAGGATACATACTTATTACAACGAACAATAAAAATTAATAAATATATTTTATTATTATTACATTCACATAGCTGTTGTTATTACCATTCTTCACATTCCCTTGTGAAAAAGGTAATAATATTTATTCTTTCACACTGCATGACTGCAAAAGATTCCTAAGCTAAAATCCCCACTTGTAGTGGAGTGCCTTGACTTCACAACCAGCAATGATGAGCTGGGAGAGTGCTAAGGCATGATGAACACTCTACATACACAGAGATTTAATTGGTCCTGGAGTGGTGATGTAATGGATAGCCTACCTGATCGAAAACTGGGAATCCGCTTTCGAGTCCCGGTCATGGCGGTTGAATTTTTTCTATGTTAATTTCTACATTCACATAGTTGAATTATACACATAATATATATTTATGCATATATATACATTGACTCCAAATTTTTTACAGCATTTATTTTACATTACGTTTGTCTCTTTTATTTTATTTTATTTTACTTTATTTTATTTTATTTTATTTTGTTATATTTTATTTTTAGCTTCCGTGTGTGACCCTTGTTCAAAGGCTGAAGTGAACAAACTCTTAGCTAATAGTACATGTGCTTGTCTTTTGTGCATATTTATAGTAAAATATTTTAGTGGCAAAAAAATCACAGGACTTATATCGCCAAGTTTGTTCCCCTTTCCCATCCTAGATACAAAATCCTGTGCACTCATCTCATAAAAGAACCAATGAGGCCGGAAAAGGCCACGGAGATAGTCTTGGACCACTGCCAGATCAACCCGGAGCAATTTAGATTGGGTCATACAAAGGTATATACAAAACAGCCCACTAAAATAAATTTCGGCGTCTCAGTATACTGTTCTCTGCTAGGAAAGGGTAGGATTTCTTGACACATAATACATACTACCTGAGGTGATGGGCTAAGATAAAAAGTAGCATTTCATGAAAGAAATAACAGTCTGAAATGTGAATATTTTTTCGTGAAAACTGGTATAAGAAATGAAAAATAATTAAAAGAGAACCCTCGCCGTTATGTGGCTTGTTCAAGGAGAAAACCTTAAAATTAAGGAAAGGAAGGTAATATATACTATGCATGATGAATAACTAACAACAATGCGTAAAGCGAAAAGAAAAAGTAAAACTATATATATATATATATAGTTTTTTAAAGTTTACTCGCGTCTTGAAGTTTTTAGTTTTTCAGAAGTAAGTCGAAAATTTAAATCTTGTAACGTTCTATTGATTATTAAGTAATCTTCTTAAAAAGGAAAAATGAATGCGTTTGTTAAAGATGTAGTTTTCAGATGAAAAGTTTGATGCACATTTTGACGAGATACGGAAAATGCCCTGAAAACAGCCACGGGGAAGCTTTAAAACGCTAACCACTTTTAGTTCACAAGGACCCGCGACTACGATTGCACTACATATTTTTAAAAAATCATAATTTGATTTGTTATATTACTCCCAAAACCTATATAAAGAATATTATCTATTATTAAGTATTCCCTTATAATTTTTTAATAAAATAAAAATTTAATGAAGTTTTTCACGCTTAAAATGATAGGAGTTTATTAGCAAATATATTATCGTGTAATTCGGCATAACAAATTATTACATTGTCTAATGTCTACATCAAAAGGAATATTTTTTTTTTTAAGTGAGTGTGTAAAGATACGGTACTAATATTGTAGTAATAAATTCCTGAACTCATCCACACTTTCTCTGCGGATTTGGATTATAGTTACTAGGCGCAGCAAAGCAAAGAAAGTTTAAAGTATAACTTACTGAAGTAAAGTATAATATTCTTATTAAAGTACGAAGAAACATCTAACTTATTTGCTCAACGTACTTAGATACAAGTAACGAGTCAAATCACCTGCATTCGCCACCACTTAGACATTACTTGCTCACAATGACAAGCTCAAGCAATCAGAATAATAAAATACTTTCGACAATATAGATTCGATTGTTGCCATCTATTTGTTCATTAAAGCCAAACTTTGAAACATATTTTTTTTTTCTATACATAGTTTCCAGTGCTGTGTAGGAAATTAAATGATTTATGCATAACGTTTTTTTTATTATTATTATTATTATTTTATTTTAACATCGTCTTAAACATAATTTGTACCACCATACGAAAGGAAGACGCTAAATTTTGCTGTAAACCGTGGATGAATTGCAATCACGTATCTTTGAATGTTATTTCTCTATTGGAAACAAATCTACTATACACTCATTCAAAACATCAAAACGTAACTTTTCATCCCGTTGTCTGTTAGTCCAACAGTAAATCCGAGCTTAACATTTTTTTTCAAGTCAAAGAAACAGGTTCATGTGCACAAAAACATAGTTTCCACAAGAAAATTACACTTTTTAAGTAAAATAAAGATTATGTACATGAATAGTATTGTCATTCGTTAATTGTTCAGGTTTTGTTTAATTAAAGTTTGTTTAAGAAATTAGTAATATAGCAACGAATAATTAAAAATATGGATAATACTCTGTATCAACAGCTCCTCAATACATTTCTCTGACACCATAACAAAATATAACTTGTAATTCATGTCTTCAAGTAGAAAGTATGAGAATAATGTTCTCTTCGTATTTTTCATCCGAGTTTATTCTGGTTGAAGAAAAATCTGTAAATAGTTCGTGTTAATACTATTACAATGACCAATTTCCTTCCGTTGAGACGATACACTAAAATATATTTCAAGTAATAAATTACACTGAATACTTTGTTAGAAACGATACACTTATTTCACTAACGAGTCACAAAGTACTACGAAAGAAAGTAACAGTACTGATTTACGCTCGTACATCTTATCGTTTCGAATCATCAATAATTATATTTACAAAGTTTGCTAATGAAAAATAAAAGTGATCCATTTTTTTTCCTACCCTTTCCGGCGGAGTCGAAGTTACGAAATGCTGAATATTATTGTTGGCAGAAGGAACAGTCTTGCTGTAGACGATTTAGACAGCTGCACCCATTATAGATAGATGAAGTACTATTATACTGCATGAACCTTACACGTCCAAATATTCTGCATTGTTTAGCATGTTGAGCTTATTACGATTGCATGTTCTATACTACGCAAAATACAGCTTTGATTATGACGCAAAAATTAATCCATCAAAACTGCAATTCAGGTAAGTGCTAAAGCTTCATTCACTTCATATATGGCACGCTAAGCTGAATGCCCATTTGTCTGTCAATATTATTTAAAGTCATGACTGTAGAATAGATTAAATTTAAGTATTTTAATGATAAATTTTAAAATAGTAGAACAATCTTAATATTTTATAAAATATAATGCTTAATGCTTGTTATACATGTACGTATATATGTGCAATAGACGCTCGGTAGCAATAACGTAGATTTTTCATAAGTATTTCTGTTTTAACCTGTTTTTTTTTAAATGAAATGGAATATAATATCGTATTCAACACCAAGCCATAAACCGAAGATTTACATCGAACACGCTTTATTTATCTAAATTAATTCTATTACCAAACAAATAATTCTTTCTACTAATTTTGTAGATATGCTTCCCTGACGCTGGTATGATTATGTAACATAAACATTCTACTAAAGAATACTTTTGTATTTTAAATCCCAGCTAGATTTATGGACATGTTGCATTACATATTTCAGAAACAAAATACGTCTACTGTGCGATTTCAGATACTTGTAATTACAATTGTAGTCCCCAATTTTCAAAGTATTCACAGTAAATAAATAAGTTCACTATAGAAATATGAAATATCGGTTTATTAATTAATCTTATTCACTAGTTGAACGAAATGTGAGTTTCAAAATATATATAGATAGTAAATTCTTCTAGCGTTGAAACAGTTACAGAGTATCAGTACTGATTGCTGATACACACTGACCAGAAAATGTATTAGATACAATTCTGAGGTTATTACCGTTATTGCCTCGACAAGAGTAACTACTGACAGAGTAAAAAAGAAAAAAAAATACAAGAAAAAATATCTATGTACATTTTACGTCTTGAAGAAGCGGAAAGAATTATCCATAGATGTTTCTCAACTAATTTCTATTCTATTCTTAAAGTTCACCGTAAACTAAATCTTTGTGATTGATTCAACGGCTCACGAGGGTAGATGCACACACCACTACTTGAGCCGCTGAATGCGTAATAAAGATTGTATTTGCTGGGATATTCGAGAATTAAAAAATTGCTCTGAGATATATCTATTGACGAAATTCTAATTGCTTTTCTAAGTAAAAAAGAATCTCTCTTTGCTCTTATAGACTGTGAAACACATTCTGTCTTTTACATTCAGATAATAATCAAAGGAGAAAGCCAAGAAAATCTACTGGTGAACTGATCGAAATATGTAGACCACTTTAAAAAAAATAATGCCATTTAAATAAGTTTAAAATGGATGCAACAACAACAAAAATCTAGTAAGACTATAAACATGATCTGTGCACATGTATACGTATATGTATGACTTTTCATTGTCAGTAACTAATAAAGAAAAATTTAGCAAAAAAAAAAATTGCAATTTGTTTGTTCTACTTTTATTTGCTCTCTTGAAATAAAGTTTTCTACATAAATTTGTTTATATTTGCTCACAATATTTTTCCTTGTGCAAATAAATATGCGACAGGTTACCGGATCTTCGTTACCCTTATTGTTATATGTCATTATGTAATAAAAACTACAGGTATTCTTCCGAGCTGGTGTCCTGGGTCAACTTGAAGAAATTCGAGACGAACGTTTGAGCAAGATCGTTTCCTGGTTGCAAGCCTGGATCCGTGGCTACTTGTGCCGAAAGGAATACAAAAAGCTGCAGGAACAGAGGTACAGTGAACTTTCTAGTTGTTAATTTAAATTTAGTTAACTATTGAGTTATTATTGTTAGAATCTATAATGAGATAAAGAACTATTGCATAATACAATACTTTAGGAAAGTTATAGAACTGACAGAGTCTTTCAAAACTACTACTCAAAATTACTATTGTGGACTACTTTGAAAACAGACAAAACTGTAGAACACACACAGAATACAGAAAGAAGGGAAGTTAACCTTCAGAGAACTGAGAATGGAATTTGACTTTATTTTTAAGAAGATATAACAACTTAATTACAAGTAATGGACGATTCTATAATGATATTTAGAATTAAAAAGAGTCTTTGCTACCTCTTGTTATCTATCCTTGGAAACATTTCATCATCTCTCTCTTTTAGGACAGTTCCTTTCTTGTTGCTAACCTTCAAATCTAGTGTCTAAAGCACATCTCAATCTTTTCGTCCTTGTGGTGTTAGTTACCTTTGCTGCTTTTCTTACGAACATTTAATGATAGTACGACATTTCAAAGGAATTAATCTCTCTGTGTGTCATTTTCCTGGATATTGTGTCAATACTGTTGAATTCTACCACTAGTTTCACGAAATAGTTTAAAATATTGTGTAATGTTCAAATTATTGTCTCGTAAGGTTAGTAGATATTCTTCTTGGCAAATATCTTCATTATATCGTCGTAGGGAAAGTGAATACCACGTATGTGCATTTTGTTACGACTGTGAAGTTAATATCGTGTTTTTCAGCAACGAATTAAGTAGGTTCGTCCCCAGCACCTTTTGTAAAATTCTGAGCATCAGTGTTGCAAATTATCTTTAGCTAATAGTTATTATAATTATTATTATTAATAGTAGTAGTAGTAGAAGTACTAATAGCAGTAATTGTAAACTTTCTTTGGTATGGGCCATTCTAGTAACTTTTGACTTCGGCCCGCCACGATTATTCGTCACGTTCCAGGTAAAATCTACAATCATAAACATCCATACCCCAGCCGGGATTCGAACCCGAGACTTTTGAGTCATTGGCCTAACGCCTTAGACCGCGCGGCTACCTAGTCGGCCCTAATAGTACTAGTGGCTAATAATGAATACTATGGCATTAACATTATTTTCATTACTGTAGTAATAAGTAGCTTGTGATATTTGGAGATCTCTGACATGAAATTTGAATATATTCGATGTTAAACTTTCTCCCATCAGTTAATGTTTTCAAACTAAATGACTTCTGCATAAGAAAATAGGCGAAATGGTTTGCGTTGTGATTATGATGTTTTCATTATACAAACTAGCTTGTGGTATTTGGAAACTTCACTACTGCTACTCATAGATGAGTCGCCGTGGCTCAGACGGTAGCGCGTCTGACTACGAATCGGACGGCCCTGGTTCAAATCCCGGCCAGGACACTGGAGACTTTTCTCGCAGTGTTCCCATACCAGGCGCCCTGAGGTGCACTCAGCCTCCTATCAAATCGAGTACCGGATTGTCCTTGGTACTCCTGGGCACCCTGGGAAGGTAAAGGCGGTCGAGCGTGGGACTGACTACCCCACCTCATTTAGTACCGTAGGTCAAGAAAATGTGGCGCGCTACCTCCACATCCCCATGCGCCGTTCACGGCGCGTGCGTATCGCACGTGAGATAGCTTTCCTTTACTGCTACTACTACTACTGTTACTACTACTACTGCTACTAATAATAATAATAATAATGTCTCCACTACAACTACTAGTAATAATAATGCCAATGCCATACAATTCATGACTATTACTACTACTACACTACTACTACTACTATTATTATTATTATTATTTCTACTACTACTACTACTACAAAATTATAATAAATATTAACTAAAGATAGTTTGCAACACTGATGCTCATGGTTCTTCAAAAGGTGCTGGCGACGAACCTACTACATTTTGAACTCTTTGCTGTAAAACGTGATGCTAAGTTCACAGTTGTAACAAAATGCACATACGTGGTATTCACTTTCCCTACGACGATATTCTTCATCCACTCACACTATCTATTTTATTTTCACTATAGCACATTTCTTCCACTTGTCCAAATGCTTCTTGATTTAAATTCATTAATACATTCCATACTTTTGCCTTAGTTAATCAGATTTTGCTGTGCACTCATTCGAAAGCGTTTATTGTAATTGCCCTTCTTATGGTCTTAGCTATCATATTCTACTTCATATGGTTCTTCTTAGTTATATCCATCTAACTCTTTTAATCTACTGTCAAGATTATCTTGTAAAAAACTACATAGCTGTAGAAATTATATTGTTTTAGTTACTACCCATAAAGGAAATGACTTTGGTTACGTAGTTGAAAACACTAATAATTAAAACAAATCTTCTAGGTATTATATATTCAGTTAGTTATAATCTAATGTAACCGACGACGCATACCGTTTCATATTTTTTAACGAATGTAAAATGCATTGCTAAAACCGTTTTCTTCTTCTTATGAGCACATTCGTTTGGTGATACAGATTTTTAGTTATATTCAACTCGTTCAACGAGATTTCTTTATTTTAAGAAACGCATATGCAGATACTTTTATTATGACCTTCCTAAGCCTGTTCCAACTATCATCTTGGTTTGCTTTTCAGTTATTATAGTTCGTTTCAGAGCTTCTGCTTTGCATAATAGGTAAACGCTCTTGCTTTCCGTGAAAGCGATCCTGGGTTCGATCTCTGGTGGGTAATGTTGACCCAGTATAACGATGCTAACTTGGAAGCTATTTGAACTAAGAAGTAACCAACTCCGGTCTCGAAAGATTAATAAAGAGACGATGGGATTGTTGCGTTGACCTCGTTACACGTTTCAACAGAAAGGGCCTGGCAGAATAAGGGTTGCCAAGCCAAAGAGTTTAGCTTAGCATAGTTCATTCTGCGTCACTGTATTTTACTTCCATGCATTATGTTCATAACTTCAACTGCTTTCTCAACTTACGGTGTCACTTTCAAGGCCCTCTTTCTGCCTTGTTCTCCTTTAACAAGATTTAGTAGCTTTTCTCTCTCTCTTTCTCCTCTAAAATGTTTATTATTTAACTAGCTTGGAATCGAACTAAGACCTCTCCTTTGTCATGTGGTTACTGTATCATTGATCTATCAGCATATGAATCTTTCAAACTGTTTCCATAGATATGGTCGACATCGAACTTTCATTTTCCACCTTCTTGCAATTCTCCTTGAAATTTTGCCACCACCAGTATCTTCCTCATCACCTTTATTTTCTATTTCATTCCGTCTGCTTGGCACGCAAAGTGCTGCTTAAAAGACTCACTTCCATAGCTTAATCACATCTTACTCCATATGTCATTATTAGTGACATATATATCTCATAAAGCAATTTCTCCCATCCTAACGACACATGATTACTCCACAGGAGGAATCCCTTTAGTGTTGAATAGAATGCCATTACTTGCTGTCCTCTTTTTTTATAATGTTTCTCAGTACTCGTAGGCAAGTTTTGCGTCATACACGCTCACGACATTTCACTGATATATGTTATTCGGCTGCACTTTGCAGGCTTCTCATTTACATGAGATTTACGATTGGCAATGGACCAATATGTGAAATGGCACGCTGTCAACCTTAGGAAAAGTAATTTAAAACAGTAATACTGGAAGGTTCTTTTTATCTATTAAGTTCTGTAGAGAAGGAAAAGTTTAAAGTTTAATTCTTCAGTTAAATGGTTAAGTACTCTTTAAATAGAAATAACCAAATTAGAAAAATTTGTATAAATGCATAGATGAAATATATATATATATATATATATATATATATATATATATATATATATATATATATACGTAACTTTTAACACAAGCAATCTTTCTTTTCATTATACTAGAGCAAATGCAAAATTAGATATTAGATATTAGTTTTATTTTGCGGTGCTAAACCATTTTCCTATCGCTCTATTCAAAAATAAAGTCAAATAAATGTCAATAAAGTCTTCAAATTAAACTAGGGTTAGGGTAGTTTCATTTATATATTCTGATACTGATATATTCACTTCTTGTCGCTTGCCTCAATATATATTATGAATATGTACAGTGAATCTCTCGTAAGCTATAGAAATTAAAAAAAAAATCTTCTCAATTCAGCAGAAAGGGTTAAACTGTTGAGTACAAATATTACTACTGTATAACACTTACCTTAACGGTGTAAGAAGTCCTCAAAAATTTAAATTATTATTGAGGATTAAGGGCTATTTATTTCAAAGCTATCCGCTTCTTCTTCAGGCCGGGAATAAATGAAAAATTATGTGTTTCTGTTGTGTTTTATGCTTGTTTGTTGACTACAGCTTTACATTACATTTAAGTGTTATTTAAAATATGAAAATTAAGAAAAAAAAATCAATCTGTGAAAAACCTAAAACGTTTTAGCTCCAATTGTAAATTATTGCTACTAGTAGATTTAATTGGAGGGGATCTAGGAAGAGAAATGTGTTTCAACGTTCAAATACGCATAAAATTAACTTTTAAGAAACGTTGTACAATACAAAAATCAATATCGCATTTCCATGATTTGATTATTTGTAGAATAGTATTACTATGCAACTTCAATGTCTGTAATTCAATGGCTTATCTTAACAAGCGATAAGAAGATTTTATTATTATTATGATTTGCCTAGATAGCAATTGCTGCACAGATTTACTTCAGTGTATCTTAAAGGCGCAGAATAATATTCAGACAGACTAGGTCTACAAAAATAAGCTTGGTGCATATTTTGTTTAAGTTCTGGAAGACGAGAAAGCATTATCTGCAACGTGGGGTGTATTTCGAACTTCTTTCTTGCAGACTTGCTCTCCAAGTTGTACAGCGCAACTTGCGCAAATACCTCCAACTGCGAACCTGGCCATGGTGGAAACTGTGGCAGAAGGTCAAGCCTTTGCTCAACGTCACCCGAGTCGAGGATGAGATCAAGGTGGGTTGAGTTAATAGAATACGAATATCTATAATTAGAAGTAAGAAAGGGAAATAAGAAAGATGAATCGTGCCGAGTTTGTAATTCCATTTCTAATTTAGTGAGGGTATAATACAAAGCGTTTAATTTAGCTTTCATCTAAAACGAAAAGTATTGTTCCTTTAGTAAAACAAATCTGCAAGTAAAAGGATTTAATTTGGCATATCTGTCGTATTTCTTGGACGATTAATTTACAGTATATCAAAGTAAATACTTTTTTCTATCTTATAATTCGCCGTTTTCTGTTAGATATTATTCTTGTAGATGTGTTTTGAGACAGAAACAATAGTTCATAACAAACTGAAAGCTGAAAAAATATTCCGGTAATAGAAAATAACTTTGATGAATTGTTTTGTAGTACTTTGAGCTAAAATACTTTCATGAGAGTACCGTCTATCGGAAAATAAGAAAGTAGTATGGACACGTAAAAGATGTGTTGTCGAAAAGAGATTCCAATCTCAAAGTATAACGGTTTTCGTTTAACGGACCATTATATAAATGTTTTTCATTGAGTATGTTTTCATAAATAAAAATTTACAAAGGAATGAATATAAGGTTGGTTAAATATTTCTCTGTGAACAATTCCAAATAGCTGGTTTTATGATACATTTTTAGATATTTTCCATATTAAAGCTTTCCTTTTATAAAAACTCAAGATAAAAAAAAAATAATAGCTGAGCAAAGCAAATATGTTTTATTTAAAAAAATTAAAAACGCGTAACGGTTTCGCCAACTAACTAACAACTTGGCTTGGAAAGTGTGTCTGATGAAGCCAAGTTGTTAGTTAGTTGGCGAAACCGGTACGTATTTGCTTTGCTCAGCTATTATTTTATTTTATCATATTTAGATAGCCTTGTCAACATGTCCGAAAACATCTTTTTTCTTAAACTGCGTGTTATATATCAGGAAATACTTAAGTGTTTGTATCTTCTTTAGTTCCTAATTACCCACGTATTTGCCATAGAGACGTAGAAAATACCAGGATCAGAATGTCTGAATTCAGGATAGATTCTGAAGACTTAAGGCTTCAACATAAGCATAAGCCCCAAACCACGCTTCTCATAGGCGGTATTCTCATAAATGCTTTAGAATTTTGTTATGCTACTATATAGTCATTCATCATATATTATAATTTACATTATCGGGAACTAAGATTACATTATACCTCATTTTTAGTCCTGAATTTGGTTAGTAACAAACGTGACATATTTTAATTATATTTTTTATATATATATATTTTTTTTTAATTTATCGAGAAAAATTCGTTTCCCTTAATATTCATTGGTTACCATTCTTAAACAATGCCTATTTGCATAATTCATGGAAATGGCAATAAACTAAAATGTTTCTACTTTTGGCGGAGTAGAAGGGAAAATAAGTGCCAAATGTTAGTGTTAGTTGGAAAATAAAAAAAGAATCAAGTTGAGGTTTACTCTTTTCATTTTCATGGAAAACTGCTTTACTCGAGTCAAGAAAAGAGAAGGAGCTGACGTGGTATATGTTTATCCACACAGTGAACACATTCTTTGTTGATTTATTATGACTTTACAATTTTGCGATCAATACGCTGGAACATTTCATACTTATTAATATGCTGGAATGGCTACGATACATGGTTTCCACACAAGTCCTTTTATTTCTTCTTACTTTGGCCGAGAATCCTTTACATTTTTAGTATCAACGAAGAACTCTTTGTCACGTTGCCAGCCACTCAGCCTACACCATCCTAATTTTTGGAAGTTCTTAGCGAAGCAGTTCCTCAGTTGCTAGGATCGACTCCTCATTCCCAAACGCTCCGACCCGCTTGTTCGTATCTCCAAGTCACCGGTTGGCTATCCTTATATAACTTCATTTCCGGTGGGATCGATTTTTATCAGAGCAAAACGCGGTTTGCAATTTTCTTGTTATCTTGCCAATCGCCGCTCTTTTTTTCCGTCCGTTCGCCCGACCGCCTCAACTTGATTTTTTTTTTTTACAAAATAAATCGTTATACATTTTGTTATAATTTTTTTGTGACTTGTTTGTATATAACGTTGTGATCTAATGGATTGCTGTGACAAAAAACAGAAACTGGAGGAGAAAGCCCAGAAGGCACAGGAGGCCTTTGAGAAGGAAGAGAAGCTTCGCAAGGAGTTGGAAGTACAGAATGCCAAGATCTTGCAAGAGAAACAAGAACTTCTCTCTCAATTGGAGAGTGAAAAGGGATCCTTGTCCGACGTCCACGCGAGAACCGCTAAGCTCCAGGCACAGAAATCTGACTTGGAGGCCCAGCTTCATGTAAGTAATTCACTCTAGTATATACATATAAACAATATTTTATTTACTGTTGGTGTAATTATTCTAACCAAGGAATTCAGAGAACAATATGAATAAAAAAAATCTAATTAGACAACTAACAATTTTTCAAACTGTAAATAGGGAATTTTGAAGTTTTTTTTTTAAATTATAAAATTATTGTTTATTTTTATAATTTTAAAATTTTGTAAAATTATAAAAGCAATGAATTACTATAATTTTAATCCCAGAGATAGTTAGGAAGATGTATAGGAACGTAATCTGCGCGTTAAAAAAGAAAACAATGATTTAGAATATATTTCTATTCATCGATCAGAGATTAACTAGATATCAAATGCTTTCAAATTTACGGAGAATTACTCTAAATATGAATTTTTTATTATTAGTTTGTTCTTCATTTCCTACTGTACGAAGGGGAAAAAAGGGAGTAATTTCTTAACGTAGGCTTTTCCATTTTGTCCATGTGTGTGCACATATTTATGTATTTTTTTTTTTTTTTTCAATATTGTATCAAACTGCATATAATTAGACAGTATATCACATACACGCATAAGTATTATATTAGTTACAAGAGTAGTGGTGAAGTAGTAGGTTGGGTTTGCAAATATACGAATTTAGCTGCGTCAGGACATGATTCAGTTTTAGAGTGTCACACCCAATATACGACAGCTGTTATGGAATGTGGGGTGGATTTTAAATTTAGAGTAGTAGAGAACCTGCACATGGTATCCTTGAGCAAAGAATAACGGATTTACTGCCGTAACAAAATACACCAAAACTGTTTGCAAATTAGCTTCGCTTAAAAAAAAAAAAAAAGCAGGATAGAAAAAGAAAAGAAAAAACTGTACCCGAGCTAAAACAATTCTTAGAATGCAGTCTTTAAGACTATAATGCACAAAGAAGCTTAGTAAAAGAAAATACACACAGAAAGAATAATAAAGGGAAAGAATATGTTGGTTTTAGACTTCTAAGAAATTTTTTGTCACTTTTTTCCTTTTAAGGTGTACAACTCAAAGAGGTCCCCAGCGAACGAAACGTGACACCGCTAAAGTTGCAATCATGGAGTTGGCTCTGTTCCATTTCTAGCCATGATATATGGCATCTGGGATAAAACCGGATATTGCTGAGTGCACAAGCAAAAATGCACTTTTTTTTTTCTTCTTTTTTATCCCGCAACTGAGCAAAGAGGTTGAGATCTGGTCCTCTGTTGTTTATTTTGTCGCAGTTTTTCTTACTCATATTGGTGACTATTCTGAAACAGAAAAATCACACACTGTTTTTCTTCATCCGGACGTTTAATACGCATCCCGATACGATAACTATATATACATATGGTTCTATTTGTTTGTGTGATAAAGATTTTATAGCATCTACTGTTAACGATCACTTCGCCTACACACTCATTGATTTTTCGAATTACTGAAATACATAAAAAGTTGGGCACAGAGCCTGTAAGATGGGTGCTTATGATGTATTGCAGACCTCTGGTTCTTAACTCGTTAGAGTGGGGTTTATTTGGCACAAAGGTCGGACGGAGAAGGCCCAGCCTAATCATAAGTTTTTCCAGCATAGATGTTGATTTTATCCGCCAGCTGCTGCTTCTGGCATTCATCCAGCCTCGCCATAACGAAAAAGAAAGAGAAAGAAACGTGAAGGGAGAAGGAAAAAGGAGAAGTCGTTAAGAAAGTGGTGTTTCTCTCCAAACGTAACCAACACATCATAATCCTCTGTGCGTAGGTAGAGCAGGCAAAGTGAGTTCGTTTTGACGGAGGTGACACATACCGAGATATGAAACCTAAAAATTTCGTACTGCAGTCTTCGCGTTTCTGTGGTGAAGGGAAGGAGGGAGTAAGAAGACTCACTGTTCCCACCTCTTGATTACACACTAGCTGTACATAAACGAACTACATTTCAATCGAATTATAAATATTTTTCCATTGTAAATAGTTAATAACAAAAAGAAAAAAACTTTGACTTGAACATGGGATCTGTAAAAACAATTGAGGAGCTCTTGCGGGTACGTTTCATTTTAATTCTTTTTCATTGTATTCTTTGGCAAACTTGCATTTAGTTAGAAAAATTGTTAAAATTTGCACCTTTGTGGTACACTATTAATATATACACTTGTGAGAAAATAAAACTGAACAAGTTAAAAGTTCTAAGGAGAACAAGAATTTTAAAAGAAAGATTCAACCTGTAAATGATTCAACGAGCCTTGCAACCCTGCCGCTTGAACGTTCCAAAGCTCATATTTTTGTCTCTGATTGTACCTCGGAATCTTGACAATCTGAAAATTTAAGTATGAAATTCTTATTAACAAATGTGAGAGAAACAGAAGAAATTAAAGAAAAATTCATCTTAATTCTGTTATCATTTCAATAAGAAATATAACTGAAAACCAAGTGGAATTTTCTGTTAGGTTATTCCCTAGAATTACTTCCTATACAGCTATTCAATTATTTTTTTTCAGTAGCTTAGTCCATTTAAGTTATATAAACGAGACAGGGAGGGAAGGGGGAACATTGAATAAAAGTTTTAATTATAAATTAAAATGTAAATTTGAATTAATTCATGATATTTTAGTAAACATTCTTCGCTCTTCTTTTAATTTCTATAGGACACTCAAGAACGACTTCAACAAGAGGAGGATGCCCGCAACCAACTGTTCCAAGGCAAGAAGAAACTCGAGCAGGAGATTTCTGGCCTTAAGAAGGATATTGAGGACCTGGAATTGGCCGTGCAAAAGGTATGTTCACATTCTTAAAGAAATTATTATCTTGTAGAAAACATAACAATCGATTTAAAAGAAAGGAAAAATCAGTTTCCATAAAGTTAGAATGAAATTCTTTTTGACTCAAACATATCATGAGTTCACTATTTATTTCCAAAGTGCCAAAAGAAAACCTGCAGTTTCAAAAAAAAAAAAGAATTACACTGTAACGTTGAATGTGTTTGGTTTAGAGCAAACTTAGGTTAAGATCGCTCTTCCTTAAAGAATGTTGACTTAACGTCCAAATGTTTAATGAAAGTAGCCGGTTTACTGTCGGTGTGAACTAAATCAAGGAAGAGAGAGAGTCATTTCAGGAAAAAGTAACAAACGTCACACTCCCAAAATATCTCTCCATCTCTGTTTGGAAAAACAGTCTTAGTTTGACACCGTGTTTCTTGGAAAAGCAAACACGGTAAATTAAAGCGAAGAGCTAAGATAAACACTTCAACAGAAGAGTACAAGCTGCAGAGAAACTGTGAGAGAAATGTTACACGTTCTTGCTTGTAAACTATCATGAATAACCTATAGTCTAATACATAAATATTAAACGATACTTGAAATCATAATATATAGTGCAAGAAACGGCAGTATTTCGTTCTACAAATGACACAATGAAATAAACATAATACACTCATGTACTATAAATTAGAATCAATAAATGCATTCCTGAATAACATATATATTCCTGTTTCCATATTTAATAATAATAAACAAAACAAAACTACAGAAAGAAATGAAAATATATTTCGCTAGTTTCGTAATTCTTTCATCGAAAGGAGTATTCTTCATCTGTTATTAACAGTACTAAATATATCATAGAAGCAACAAAAGTCGACAATGTGACTGCATCTATAAATAGAAACGAAAAGGAGCAAACTTTTTTCTTTTCTTTTTTTTATTTCAAGTCTTCACTTTCCCTTTAAATTGAGTAATGTATTTAATGAATGAATATTGATCTCCCATTTTAGGTCCCTTGATAGAAAAGCTACATAAACGGACATTATAATCTCGCTCAGTCCGTCGTCTGTCCGTATCCAAAAAATAAATCTCAGAAACCACAAGGTGTAGAGAAGTGATTAAAGTGTCGTTGGGAAGGTCTTGGCTAGACTAACTCATAACCGCGTAACCGTCTTGATTGGTGCGGTGGATCAGTATTGCCAACCTATTTTTTTTTTTTTTTTTTTAAGAAATCAGTTATTCAAATTACTTTCATTCCGTTAGATCTATCTGTGCCAAAATTAGCATAAACATCATTCGATACAATAGAAAAAATGCTGTGGGTGTTCCGTTCCTCAGCACTTCAGTTGCCAGTATTACCAACCTATTTTACAAAAATAATGTTTGTGCATCTGAGATGCTATCAAGTGACAGGAGCCTTAGCAATTATTAGTAGAATCGCAGCGCTAAATTGTTTTCTAATAAACACCTTGTGATGAGAAGCAAATGAAATGTTACAACGATTATGTTAAAAAAAATATTGAGACAAAAATATTAAGTAAATGAATAAGATGTATAGAGAGTGAAAGCTTCATCAGTCTGAATAATAGTAATTATCTGTTATTTATCCTCATATAATATAGAGAATCATTTCATGCATTTATTCTCATTACAGTCTGAACAAGACAAGGCCACAAAGGACCACCAAATTAGGAACCTCAATGACGAAATCGCTCACCAGGATGAACTGATCAATAAGCTGAACAAGGAAAAGAAACACCAGGGAGAGATGAACCAGAAGACCGCAGAGGATTTGCAGGTAAATATTTCGAACACTTTTTTCCTTGTTTCGTCATAAAAGCAAGTATTAAATAAAAGTCGAAGAAAAATCATGAAGTTTTTAAAATATCTTCATGTGTAGAATTCTACAAAATTCACTGAAGCTTGATAGTTTGTTTTGTTCAGATATTAGATTTTCAAGCAACAAAGATATTAGTTGTATAAATGAATACGACAAGAATCGGGTACATTCAACTTTACTGACATGACCGCATTATTTCCAGGCTGCTGAAGACAAGGTTAACCACCTCAGCAAAGTTAAGGCTAAATTGGAACAGACATTGGACGAACTCGAGGATTCCTTGGAACGCGAGAAGAAACTCCGGTAATTACATATTATTTTATTCATATTTTTACATTTGATGTTGTTGGGTTATTTTTTTAAAAAAAAGTTTAAAATTTATTATGTGGCAATTTATGAAGCTATGTATTGGCTTCTATCTGGTAGCTCTGTCCTTGACAATCTTTTAGAATAATTTTCTTTTGATTACATTTACAGGAAAGTTGCAAGAATATAAAAATTACAAATTGTAAGATGAATCTAAAGTTAGTAACATAACACGCGCAGCTCATTAACTTAAAACCAAAATATTATATGCCTTATGTTGTATTGAACTTCTTTTGCTTATTCAAATACATGTTAAACTTTTAAAATTACATTCGGAGTGATTAACATAATGATTTACCAGATTACTCGGGTTTAATTTCGAAATACTGTTCTTTAATAGTTCAAAAATAGAATGACAGTGATACCGCAAAACTTTAAAAAGATTTCTTCAATGGAATGTCTTTACGACATAGCACTCCTTTTTGTTAAACTGTTATAATGTTTAAATCTTACCTGCATGAACACAAATTGTTAGCAATTCGAATAGAACAATACAATAACTTAATAGCTTAAAAGCAAGTAATAATACTTCCAACATCTGGCCAACAACTTAGTTATAAAGAGAACCGCTATTACCAGATTTTTCGTGGACTTTTTACAATCTTTTCTTCGTTTTTCGTTCAAAATTTCACAAGACAAAGAGATTCAACTGTATGTATATAGAAATAAATCTATTAATACATAAGGAAACTATAAGGCTGAGCAAAAGATGCCTAAAGGACAAATAAAATTGAAATTCAAAATTCAAGTAAGGAAACTGGAGTAACTCTCTGGGAAATTCTCTAATCCACTCCTCTAAAATTTGCTTTATGGTATTAAAAAATGTTAAACTTGGTAAAACGGAGTATTTTATTCGAATTGGATTTCCGAACTTTTGTCTAACTTAAGAAAATCACAGAGATAGATTTTGAATTTTTATTATTTATTCTAGTATTGTTTGGAATAAGAAAAAGGGATACAAACGTAATACAGAGCTTTTATAATCAAGGGTTTTGGCGAGCTCATTTTGAGAACACAGACGTAATTTGTTAGTTTTACTCATGGTAATAATCCTTTGTTTACAGAGGTGATGTTGAAAAGGCTAAGCGAAAGGTTGAAGGCGACTTGAAGCTGACCCAGGAGGCCGTTGCTGACTTGGAGAGGAACAAGAAGGAATTGGAGCAGACCATCCAGCGCAAAGACAAGGAAATCTCTTCTCTGACCGCCAAGTTGGAAGATGAACAATCTCTGGTTGCCAAGCTTCAGAAACAAATCAAGGAATTGCAGGTAACGCATTTATTTATCTTGTTGAGAAACCATTTTCTCAAACTAAATGACAGGTAGAATAGTTAAAAAGTAAAATTAAATGCGATAGCTTACGAATATTCATGATGCAAAGAGGTTGTACAGTTCAATTTTCGTACTTAGTTAGACTTCCAGTGATGAAAAATAATTACTCTGTTGATGTTTCGACTAGTTCAGTGTTCATCGTCGGAATCACACGTAAAAGGTAATCAGAAAGAACAAAAAAGACAGAAAGAATATATATACAGAAAAAGACAAGCTGGTGTGTGTATGCTTTAATGGTTCCGATGAATACTGAATTACTCGAACCATCAACATAATCTTTCATAATGGAGAATTGGAAGTCTAATTCATAAGCACCAAAATGAAATTGCAATAGTTGTTGCATTCCGCAATAGTACAGGAAAGTCCTTAAAGTGTCAAAGTGTACGATCGGATTTTCAGTGAATAGTTAAACGAAGTTGATCATAATCTAATTCCTTAATCTCGCTTAATCTTTGGAATTTGGAATTTTCCTCGGCTAAAAGAAAGAAAATACCAAAGAAAAAGAAGAAAATACAATCGCATATTATCCTGTTTATATCTGAAAAAAAAAATGAAAATGTAATAACTAATATTACTTTTCCTATTTGATTCTAAGCCTTTCTTGAAAACAGAAAAAACATGAAATTTACAAAATAAAGCAGCGCAAAGTTGGTAGAGCGTTAGTTTCGCATTCAGGAGGTCATGGGTTCGATATCAGCGTTCGATCATCCTGACAGGTTTTTTTTCATGGTTTTGCCTAGTCACACTAGACAAATGTCGGAATAGTACCTTCAAATTAGGCCCTGGGCGACCCTTTCTCGCATTCTTTCCTCTACCCTGCTCCGACCTTAGCCATAGATGCCTAAAGGCCATAATTAAATTAAATTCAAATTCAGGAATTTAAATATACTTTATGATTAGTTTCAAAGATTTTAGATCTCTAATGAAAGTAGCAAGGGAGTGATTTTGCACCATCAGCAAATATAAATCTGGATAGCTCCCAGAAAATGGGTTCAGACGCTCTTGCTGACGTGCTTCACTTCATAGCGCTTAGAGGTAACGAAGAACACAGCTGACATAAACTAATTAGGTGTGCGGAGGATGGTGGTAAGATATTGATACAGAAACCTTGTTAGCAGCCAGTTCGTCATCACCAACGGATAATTGACAGACCAAGGTATCGACTTTGTTAAAAGAAACCAACTTGGCGAGTCCACAAAACCTTCACAATGAAAATGATTCATCTCAAACCATAACTACCTGTATATAATGTATAAAATAAACGTATGAAATGTTCAGAAGAAAAGCGTTTGCCCTAGATTAAAATGAAAGAAACGATCAGCCGCCATTGACCTGCTGAAATATCAGAAACTTTCAAGCAAAATTCTACAAAGCAAATAAACAAAAGAAGAAAGAAAAAAGAGATTATATTTTCAAAATATTTATCCCAATGTTTTTAAAGCAAAAGATCTAATTTTAAACAAGTGAGCTCCATTTGTCTTTAATACAATTCCCATCACTGTTTGTAGCTAATCATAGACATTGCGCGCACGTGCGAGGATTTGATAAATGGCCCCGATGAAAGTGTTTATCTCTGCTTACAAACGAAGAAAGAAAGAGGTTTTGATTGTTACAGGCCAAAGATTGCTTTTCACATCTTTAACTCTGCCAAAACTAATACGTGTTTGCTGTCTGGGCAATTTCAATGAACAGGTGTAATAATGATGATGACTTTCCACATTTCCAGATGTTCGTCATTAGTATATTCATTGATGACGTTTATTCTAAAAGGAATGTCTAAAAATATTACAACGGGTATTCTAAATGAAACACTCCGTTCCAAAGATTATTGTCGCTAATCTCTTCTCTGTGTTTCATTGTAAATAGTATCTAAAGTTGGCCATATTTTCAACATTAATGATGCATTAGTTAGTTTTTGCGATTAAAACGAACATTGTTTAAAGTTATTCAAATCACTGTGCTTAATAGTAGTTCCAGTTTAGACCTTTTTTTTATCATTGAAATATATTTGAAAATAGTTTTTCTTAATTTAGAAACTAATTTTCCACATAATTTCACGAATAAAAATGAAAAATTAATTAATTTAATCCTATCATCATTTTTGTTTCTATAGTGTGTCTACTTTTTCATTTTCTTTCTTTTTTTAAAAAAAAAATCGCATCTTTCAAAAGATTTGTTATACATCTGCCTCTCAATACCAACATTAAATGCGTCATATTTGTAAAGTTCATCTCCTGTTGTCTTTTTGTAGGTATAACTTGTGTGTATATATTGATCATTAAATAAAATCTAATTCTTTTATTTTCAGGCCCGCATTGAGGAACTCGAGGAAGAAGTAGAGGCTGAGAGACAAGCTCGTGCCAAGGTAAGTTGCGAAGACTTTTTAACCCCCACAAAAATACCTATAGACAGTTCCTCGTGGCTTTCTCCAAAGCTAGAAACATTCCGCACTCAGTATCAGAAACCATATTCATGTCAGCTGGGCTAAATCTGGAACTTGAGTCAGCGCTTAGAGAAACAGCTGCCAAATTGGGAGTCCTGAGACAGGGCCATGTAGAACCTTAATATCTATGCTGCTTCTTACTCGCTGTCTTGGCATTTTCCACATGTTGCAGTCTTCTTCAAGGAATTACCGTTTTCCGTCACTTAAAGAATTTTTGGAACTCTTGCTGTATACATACACACACACACACACACATACGTATATGCATATACATACATGTACCATGCCTACGACTGTGCAGCTATAAATTTGTGACGTCCAAAATTAGAGCAGAACTGCCTCAGCACGCACAATTTAACACTGTTTCACTAGGCTGTGGGTCATAAATGGAAGATCTATTGCAAATAAAAAGGTACTCTTTTCCATACTTCCTCATAATTGGCACTTTAAATTACAAAAGCCCACACGATTTCAAATGCAGACAATATGATTCTTTTAAGAGTCGTTTTAATTCCAGACCGCTTCATCTTAATTGCCAGTTATACTCTTGGAAACAAATGTGAGAGACCATTGTAGTATCGAGGCTGCTCGGTTCGTTAGATCAATAATGCATTGTGCACAGCAGGGTTAATTTTAGAAAGCATTGGATCAAAATATAACTTCTTAATTCAATGCAGTTCTGAGACTGAGTTCCTATTTCAGTACAACTGAAATGAGCCCATGGAATCCACGATTTTTCTTCTTCGAACGCCTTCGTAAAGTGAATTCACAAAGATGGTTTAGGTTGCCTATTCTTGGAAAACTCCTTCACTGAATTTAAAATTAAAGTAGTGGGATTTTGTCATGAGATGTCAGATCCAAAGAAGAAAATAACAAAGGGGGATAAAGATATATTTCAGAAATAATTTATAATAAAAGTAAATAAGAATGTTGTTTCTTTTCTCACTTGTGCAAATGCAGACTTAATTTGGATCAAATTTATCAGCTTGTTCTTTTATGAAGTTCGAATTCATACAGAAGCTAACTAGTTAAATGAAATAAAATCAATCTACGTCAGTTGAAAACGGAAATAGAACGTAAGGACAAATGATGGAAATGAAATTTAAAAATCTGCAATGAGCCCTTTCCACTCCTCGTATTTCATCTCCTAGATAGAACTGAACCAAAATGCTGCTGTTTAGTATGATTTTTTAAAAGCATATCAAATCCTTACAACTGTCTATTTAGAAAACAAAGGTTAATTCTAATGCAAACCTGTTTTAAAATTCATTTCAAGTACATTCTCTCTCACACAAGTGTCAAGTCTCGAATTCAAATTTGTGAAAACATGAGGTTAATGACTTGTATATAGACATACCGTTTTATTTTTTTATTTTTTTTATTTTTTTCCCCTCAACTTTTTAATACGAGAACATGTTTATGCAAGTCTAAAGCATGTTTATGCAAATATGCAACTCAATACATAAATAACTAATAAAACAAGACTACACTTAACACTTTCCTGAACTAATTTCTGTAAATAATTTTTATTTTCTATCAAACTACTTTCGATGTTACTGTTGTTGTCAAGAACACGTTACACTATCAAGCTGATATCTTCTTTTCCCCTTTTAGGCTGAGAAACAACGATCTGACCTGGCTCGCGAACTCGAGGAATTGGGTGAGCGTCTTGAGGAAGCCGGTGGTGCTACTTCTGCCCAGATTGAACTCAACAAGAAGCGAGAAGCCGAATTGGCCAAGTTGCGACGGGACCTTGAGGAAGCTAACATCCAACATGAAGCTACCCTTGCTAACCTCCGCAAGAAGCACAATGATGCTGTTGCTGAGATGGGCGAGCAAATCGACCAATTGAACAAGCTGAAGGCTAAGTAAGTTTAAACAATATAGAGAGAACTTTTGAGACTTATAAGGAATCTATTTGTCTTTTGTAAGTTTTAAGGTTACGACAGAACATTTCTTTTGAGGTCAAATTGACCTTAAAAAAAAATTAATAAAATATAAAATGCTTACTAGTTCTCTTTCAGTGATAGAAATTTTGAAAGCATATTTTTATTGTATTACCTTTTCTTGATAATAAATTATTATTTATATATTTTCTTCCAAAATATTAAAGGTTTGACTTGATAGTAAGAATTAAGAAATAGCTCGTCATTTGTTCATATATACAGACGTATTCACATCTTTCACTTCATTCGACTTATTTTATTGTTCAGTTTATTAATTCCAGCATAACAAATTCTATGTTTTAACACACACACGCACACCATAATTTTTTCATCACGACGTATTCCTTGTTTGTCAATATATTCTTTCATTATTTCTATAATTCCGTCCTTTTCTTAACCAGAACAACTTACCTAAAAGACAAACACAAGCTATACGAACTAAATAAAAATAATATTGAATATCGTCGAAAGAAGAATTTACTTAAAACTATTATTGGTACTTTATTTAACTATCTGAAATAAGATATCTAACCTTATGTAATGGCGGGTTCCAGTTACAGTACATTAAAATATACGTATCCTCCTCACCCATAAATACAGTAAAACCAGTGTGTTTTTTAAAGGAAGAGAAAGTGGTTCTTGGACAGTGAATAAAAGCTTACTGGCAAATTTTAAAACTGATGTTGTACTAACACTTTCACTACAGGGCTGAGCATGACAGGTCCGCAATTCAGAATGAGCTGAACAATACCCGTGGTGCCATCGACCAACTCGCAAGAGAGAAGGTAAAATAAAATATTTGTTTGTCCAACAACACCCCCTCCTACGCATGACGACTTCATCTCGACGTTGTTTATATCGCACGGCGATAGTCCATTGTTATGTAGGAGTATGCCTTTCATATATATAAAAAAAACGTACCTGTGAACCCCGTAGACTATTTATTTTATGGAAGGAAAAGTACACATTTCATTTTTTTGTTTCTGAGAAGACAGATTACTTATGACACTAACATAAGATATTTTACAGTTATTGAAATATGACAACCAACTCTAGTTCTCAAAATGAACGACTTACAATTCTGAACTTCAAAGATCAAAATTATTATTAACGATTTTGAAAATACAACAAGTCACTATTTTGGATTTAAAAAATATAAATAAATAAAAATTAAACAAAATAAATAAACTGGACGAACTCTTGTTTATCCAAGTGGCTAAGGCTCTTGCTTTCTGTGCGAATGGGTTCGGCTTCGATCCCTGATGCGAACTACTAATGTCGGCGTGAATTAAAAAGTATTGAATCTCGGTTCGGAAACCAAGTAAAGTGGCAATGGGGAGTCGCTGCGCTGACAACCCAACACTTATCTTTTAACGAGAGTCCATGGCAGGTTAAGGCTCTATATAAGCTGTTGAACAATGAAACTTAGTTTAGTTTTAGTTTCATGAAAAAATGGCTGCTATGTTGCTAAAACAGTGACCACACTGTTCCACCTGATCCTATCGAGCTTTATCAGATAATGAAAATTTCCCCTATATTAAAACTAACATATGTAAGAGTTAGTAAAATAAGGGAGAACTTAAAATTCCTTCAACCTTGCTCTAGGGTAAATTTAATGCTGTGTAAGGTTATAGCCGTGTCTCCTTTTTTTAACCTGATGAAGCCTGATAGTATCTAGTGAAATACTTTAATACTGCGTAGGTTAATTTAGCAACGTGTCAAGATAAGCTTCTGTATAGACATTTTTTTAAAAACGTAACCATTTTTTCAAAAACCGAGGGAAAATTGTTTTCTTTACAATTGCATTTCTTTCCTCTCAACAACGAATTAAAGGAACATCGGGTATGTCTATTGTATTGCTTAGTTTATCAAACAATTGTGAACTAAAGCATTCAAGTTCATTCCAATTGAGATACACCGCACTTAAATATAGATCTGATAGCTTTTGACACTATCAGTTGAAGAAAGAGATACCTATACGGGCGAGCACTGGTGAATCCGTTGCAATGTTTCAAGAAATGTAGATGTACACAATCCGATTCTTCTTACAACTTCCGTCTTTAGATATTGGTATCAATAAATAACGTCGTAACGTTATAAATGTTCTTGTATAATGACCTAAATTCAAATCCAAAGAAAAATCTTTATCAGACCTAAAGATGAAATCGTGTACTTTTCTTAGGTAAATAAAGTAACCCTACCTTAATTTGTAATTCCTTTGTCTAACCTAGTTGTGTATGCCTCTACATAGTATTGTACGTTCTTTGTCCCTTTTTCTTACCACAGAGCTGAGAAGGATAAGGCTCAATTGAGTGCTGAACTCAACGATCTGCGAGCTGGCGTTGACCATTTGGGTAACGAGAAGGTAAAACGCGTCTCTACTGCAGAACAATGTTGCTCTTTCATAACACGTTAAGCGTAATGCTGCTTTTAAGCAAGCAGGTTGTATATCGCTGACAATCGTTACTAGTGCAATATTAATTGAGATAATGACATTTTTTTTGTGTGTATAACAGCTTCAAGTTAATTAACAGGAAATTAAGTCATATACGCTTCATGTTATGGGACTTTTGTAAATAATATACAAATTGTGACCTACTTCATAAACAGATTTAATAAACTGAGAATAGTCCCTACTAAAAAGAAATATAGGATCATTATATGAAGAAGATATTAGGTCCATTCAAGTGGAAGAACATAGGACTCTCAACAGTAACTATACTCGTACTTTCTGTTGGGCGTATTTATAACAACAAGGACCACATACCACATGGATGGATTTACTTTCTTCAGCCCCAAACTATACAACTTACTTTATTTATTTTCGTATATAATTTACAAAATATTTAGAAATGCCCATTAACTATTTTTTTTTAATGTAACAACAAAGTAAATAATTCGTAAATTACTTCTCAGCAGTCTGATTGCAAAGACTCGTACTGTCCTGTTGCGTATTTGGAATGTTTTATAAGCCTCATAACCAATATATGTTATAACCAATACATCTTTCTCTAACATTGTGATAACTTATATGAAAATACATAAAAAAAAAGTGTTTCGTCTAATTCACTAAATTTTTATGTGCTTATGCATGGCTAAGTTGTTGCGTCAGAATAATTAATAAATAGAAGTCCATTATTCATTGCAATTGAATTATTTTAGCAAAGCCGGTATCTCCTTATAAAGGGACAGCAGAATTTCATTTCTAGTTTAACTTTGATAATCACAGTATGTGAATCAATGAAACTTTTCCATAAGATCACAAGAAGTTAATAGAGTAATTCCTAACTTTTGAACAAGAGCGTCGTGGTCGATAAAATTCATAGCTTTGCTGTTAATTGTTTTAATTGACTGAGATGACTTCATTTATAAGTTTCCTTTACTACGCTACTGACTTTAAATTTATATTTTATGATTTTGTGTGCACGAGAATACTCGTAGTTTCGTAGACCAATATCTATTTAAAAAAGATTACAAAAAGAAAAGAGGAGAAATATATAATCTCACAATTCGTTATTACAATTTGCGAAATAAACTGTTTCGTTCAAACATTCCAAATGCAGATATTCTTGAAGTATAAACCGCTCTTGAGACTAAAAATTCAGAATTAATTTAATTTATAGATGCCGGTAGCTGTTTCCTAATGGAATGTGATACAAAAAGGATGTGAAATTGTCTTTCAGTTTCGTGTAAAAGTTCGTTACTTAACATCACGACTACTTTTCAGGCTGCTGCTGAAAAGGTATCCAAGCAACTGCAACACCAACTGAATGAGGTCCAGGGCAAGTTGGATGAAGCCAACCGAACCCTCAATGACTTCGATGCCTCCAAGAAGAAGCTGTCCATCGAGAACTCTGACTTGCTCAGGCAGTTGGAGGAAGCCGAGTCTCAAGTCTCTCAACTCAGCAAGCTCAAGATCTCCCTCACTACTCAGCTTGAGGATACTAAGCGCCTCGCTGATGAGGAGTCCAGGGTATGTATTATTTTTAACACCATTAACGTAACTAAGCTAGTACGCACTAGAATTATCAAATTTCAATTGCCCTTAAGAAGATGCAAGTGTTGACTGTTCTTCACAAAAGCACGATGCTGTAGTTTTCTCTTCATTAGATAGAGAATCGAAGCTGAAATTATTACTTGGACTTTTATTCTAATTGTACTTTAGTAAATCATTCATCTGCCGCTTTATTCTTCCATCAACTTAAGTAGTATGCTATCGTGAACTGTTGGGGTAATTACGAACCAATCAAAACCTCTCAGATAGATTAGTCTTGTTTCTATAAGCTTGATTGGAAACACTATTTAGCATGTTTCTGTATTCTTGTCAGTTTATTCGAACGTTACAGTAGCTGGCTAGTGATTAAGCATATGAGTCTTGATTAACAGTGAAGACCAAAAAATCTCATACTGAGCATAATGAAGCCAACGCTGAAAGAAAATGTGATATTTTGACACTAATGTAAACCATATAAAATTCCAGATATATATGTGAATTAAACATGAATTTTTATAATTAGTACGCAAAGTATTAACATCATTACAACTGATACATTTATTAACAGAAGTATAATTAATACCAATACTTGTGTTCTAATAGCTACTTTTTAAATCTCAATCAAAAGAAGAATATAAACATATAAGAGTCCACATATTACCAACTCACATCACACTCTTGATTCTGATTATGTTAATTTGTAGACATTTTTCTTTATTACACTTTTCAAGTTTGCAAACAAATGAAGATAAGTTCAAAACTCAGTTATATAAGTTAATTTCAAACTAATAATCCCTTATTGACAATTTAAATCATGGATATGTCTTTTTCTATTTGATTTAAAGAGAAAAGTAGAAGTTCTATAAGAAAGTAGTATTGCTTTCTCATAATGCTATAAGAAGTAGAGTATTGCTTTAAATTAAAATTTCTCTGTGATGATATATTTTCGTGCCGGGATCAGGAACTACACAATGTTGAAATTTAATTCTGAGAAGAAATTATAACAATAGAATGCTAACGCTGTTAGAAATAGCCGGGACAATTCAAACATATGGAATATACATTATACTTCAATTTTTATAGGAACGCGCCACTTTGCTGGGCAAGTTCCGCAACCTTGAGCACGACCTGGACAACATCCGTGAGCAAATGGAGGAAGAGGCTGAAGGCAAGGCTGATATCCAGAGACAGCTGTCCAAGGCTAACGCTGAGGCTCAACTCTGGCGCTCTAAATACGAATCTGAGGGCGTGGCGCGAGCTGAAGAGCTCGAGGAGGCCAAGTAAGTCAACTGAACAGTACATATCGTTTTAAAGTACAATCAGTGAAAAACGATTTCTTATATTGGAAGTAGCGAAAAGCCGTATTTTACAGTAGGATCATATTTCTCATTCCTCTCCTGTAACTTAAATATATTTAAGATACTTTCCATCTACCAATATGATTTTAGAAAAAATACTCACAAAATTTGAAGCTAAAATATCATTTCTATTCTATTAAAACATGAAAATAATCATAAACATATTAGCCTCTCGTTGACAAATTATAACTGAACCTTGCATATATTCACAACATAATTTTAATTAAATTTGTCAAATAACAGTTTAAGTACCAATAAAAGACAATAACTTGCGAGAAAAGATATTAATATTAATGTCTCCTGTTGAACAGGCGTAAGTTGCAGGCGCGACTAGCCGAAGCTGAGGAGACCATCGAATCCCTGAACCAGAAGGTTGTTGCTCTGGAGAAGACCAAGCAGAGGTTAGCTACCGAGGTTGAGGACTTGCAATTGGAAGTCGACCGTTGCCAGCTTATCGCCAACCAGGCTGAGAAGAAGCAGAAGCAATTCGACAAGATCATCGGCGAATGGAAATTGAAGGTGGATGATTTAGCTGCGGAGTTGGACGCTTCTCAGAAGGAGTGCCGAAACTATTCCACAGAACTGTTCAGGCTGAAGGGAGCATACGAAGAAGGCCAGGAACAACTTGAAGCCGTCAGGAGGGAGAACAAGAACTTGGCTGGTAAGACTATTTGACTATTTTCTTCTCAATTATAAAGATACTAATTGATATTTCAAAAGTAGTACTTTCAAAATTTAGCGAGCCAATCATTTCAATTTACGTCAACAAATCTCTAATGAATGAATGGAAGTCTATTCTCATTTACACATCGTTTTTACAATTTCGGATAATGATAAAAGAAAAGTTATTTTGTTTGTTTGCATAGATTCTTACTGAAAAACAATTTGAAAATGATTAAGACACATAACCACATAGCAGAGTACATCCCTGGGACGTCCCATTTAGATCCCATTAACGTCAGATTTCTCAAGCTCCCATAGCGATGTCCTAAGGACGTTCGTGGGATAACTCTGTGGGCAATACAAACAGTTCATCCCGTAAGGAGGTCCCCTGGATATCCCCCGGAAAGCCGTGCGGGATTACCTACCTGGAATTTCTATAAATTAAATCGACCTTACTATTATTATTATGTAATTAATTATAACTATACGAAGGATATGCCTTCGTATAGTTATACGAAGGGTTAATTATAACTATCCCATGGATGTAAACGGGACTTAAACAGGACGTCCTTAGCCAGGAGATCCGTCAGATATTCCTGGGACGACATTTTGCTATGTGGGTAACTGTGGTTTTGCTTTTGTGATATCACTATGGAGGAAAAGGAAGTTAGTTTTTCCGTTCTAATGGTTATAGGTTTTGGATGGTGAGCGACTAAGCCTAATTTGAAGTTAACAAGTGTAGCAAGTAAAGCTCACCTCTAAACAGTGGAATGAAAGAATTAGAACTTCTGTGCATTCATTATGTCTGTTTCTCCTGATAAAGTTATTTTCTTAAACCGTTTTCTTGCTCTCTCTGGTAAATACGAATAATAACGGAGTTTTGTACTTCACTAGATTTACTGTGCTATACGGGTTATCACAATTTAAGTCAAAACAATTAATAATTATAGCATTTTTGTTTGACAAGAATCTGATAAACACGAAAATTTGAATCATTGATAGGTGTGTTTTAGTATCATCTACAGACCGGAAACGACTGGAGTTTTGTTCAAACGTTAAATGACTTCATGTAATGACTTCTCTCAGTCTTTACAAGTAAATACATATGTGTTACTTGCATTTTAGATATTATTCTCTTCAATTTTCATCCTTTCTTGTAAAAAAAAAATCGCATTTGTCTGTTTATACCTGTACATGTACTAGTCAACTTTAAGCTACGTTACTACTAATCACTAAATAAGATTATCTTGTTTGTTTCAACAGATGAAGTCAAGGACCTTTTGGACCAAATCGGCGAGGGTGGCCGAAACATCCACGAGATCGAGAAGGCCAGGAAGCGCTTGGAGGCTGAAAAGGATGAATTGCAGGCCGCTTTGGAAGAGGCTGAGGCTGCTTTGGAACAGGAAGAGAACAAGGTACTCAGAAGCCAACTTGAACTGTCCCAAGTACGCCAGGAGATCGACAGACGTATCCAGGAGAAGGAAGAGGAATTCGAAAACACAAGGTAAGGATTTATCCAAGTGAAAAAAAAAATTCAAATAGACTTAAAAAAAAAACTGGCAATGATTAAATTTCTGCAATTATAGTTTGCATATTTCACAGCAACAAAACACACAAAACCAATCAGGAATACACGTGTATTTAAGTCTTCTATTACTTCATTTACTTCTGCACGTAAATTAACATTAAAAAAACGAGATAGCACCTGAAAAATGTTACTTTCATTTCAAGTTGCCATTACAGGCAAATGCATTTTAAATAAGGAAATAATTTTAAAAATTAAAATAATAATTTTACTTAACTTTTTTAAACTTGTTTTGTTTTAACTTTAAAGTAGCAAACTAAACTGCTTACGTTAAACTTTACAGGAAGAACCACCAACGTGCTCTGGACTCCATGCAGGCCAGCTTGGAAGCCGAGGCCAAGGGTAAGGCTGAAGCTCTGCGCATGAAGAAGAAACTTGAGGCTGACATCAACGAACTGGAAATCGCATTGGACCATGCCAATAAGGTACTTCTCGTTCTTTATTCCTTTCTTTTTTAAAGTTTTCGAAACTGTGCTCACTACTTCTGCAAGATTTGTCCAAACAAACGATTTCTTAATGTGATTTTGATTACCCATGTACTACAAAATTAAGTAGAACATTTAATCAGGCTTTAACTTGAATTTTTTATCTGGATATAGTACCTAATAATCTTAAAATAAAACAAAACAAAATATTGTTTCATTAATTCGAATATAAAAATACATTCTTCTTGTCACCACGTACTAGTAAATTTGTTCTTAAACAATGTACACTCATTACTGATGGCGTAGCCATGCAAGAAACTTTATTTCTTTAATTTTAATACATAACTTCGAGTATAATTTGTTAAAAAATACGACTATAGAAGAAATTATGAATATCGAAAAATATTTGTTTGTTACTTGTGATGGGTTAATGAAGTGAATTGAAAGAATTGAACAGAATTTGTTCCATGCTAAACTCAAGAGCATTTTGTTTTTTATAGGCTAACGCTGAAGCCCAGAAGAACATCAAGCGATACCAGCAACAGCTGAAGGATGTGCAAACTCAATTGGAGGAAGAGCAACGCGCTCGTGATGATGCTCGTGAGCAGCTTGGAATCTCCGAGAGGAGAGCGAACGCCCTGCAAAACGAGCTGGAAGAATCCCGCACTCTCCTGGAACAAGCCGACAGGGGCAGGAGGCAAGCCGAACAAGAACTCAGCGATGCCCACGAACAGGTTAACGAACTCACTGCCCAGACCACTTCCATGTCTGCTGCAAAGAGGAAGTTGGAATCCGAACTTCAGACTCTGCACGTAAGTGTTGCTGGCTTTATACACCGTAGAAAGAAAATTGTATGTCCACAAAAATAGGCTTGCGTTTATTTCTTCATTTGTTATAGGTATAAATTTCTTTTCTATATTCGTTAATTAAAAAAAGAATAGTTTAAGATAAAAGATTTCTATCTTACCTGCTTCAATTGCACTCGTATTGAGACATCAGTCCCATTATTTCAAACATGTTTGTATCTCTAAAACTAATGATGTTATTACAAAATTCAACACTTAAAACACAAAATATTTAATACAGCTACTTAACTACAAATCATGTGACCTACCAAGATTTCTCATTCACTTGTGAATACATGTAGCAATTACCGGCTGCTTTTCTGACACATTGCTACATGCACTTTTAACGTTAATTCTTCAGGATATGTTGGTTACAAAATCACTGAGAATGATATGAAATTAAAGATGCTACCTTTGTAACTCCATCTGTAACTAAACAAGATTAGGAAATTTCATGACATAAAATGTCATTACTTAACAAGAAGAAATACTACTAAATAATTTTCTTAAGATTTTATTATGTCGAAATTAAAAACGTTGGGTGCTTAGAAGAAGTTTTCGTAAATGTCTGCATTTAACTTTGTTTGGTGTTTCAACTCTGCAACTAGTGTTCTGCATCCAATGAAAAGGTTCTTTCCTCTTTTACAGTCCGATCTCGATGAGCTGTTGAATGAGGCCAAGAACTCCGAAGAGAAGGCAAAGAAGGCCATGGTTGATGCTGCTCGATTGGCAGATGAACTGCGAGCTGAGCAAGATCACGCACAAACACAAGAGAAGCTCCGAAAGGCTCTTGAAGCACAGATCAAGGAACTCCAGGTAAGTCAGTAATTAACATACAACAAATAGTTTTAAATTTGAAAGTACTTACGTTAGCTTGAGTGAAGTTAAATCGATATTTCGTTTCGTTCTCAGGAGCTTCATCAGGACAGAAGACTAGGAAAAGTTCACTTGTTCTTAAACACTATTTAGTAATTTTAAAACAATGATAATTGTTACTTTTCAATTCATCCTTAAATAACTTTCAAAGGATTAAAACGCATATTTTGAAATTATATCAGCATTGGGGATGAAATAATGTTTCCTTCAGAAGGATAGGAGTTATATATTGAAAGACAGCAGATAATCATGTGCAAAAGTAATTAAAAATAAATAATCACATCTACCGCTGGTACATTACATGTGCTGAATGTACACATATTGTCAACGTTAAGAATGTGCATGGAAAGAATAGTTAGGAATATTTGAATGGGGAATGATTTTTTATGAACGATAGGCAAAGAAGAATAATTCTGTGAACATTACTTTAGCTCATATACAAATATAATAAGTAAATAAACTTTCAGCGTAGAAAGTAAAAAATGTAGAGACTTACCATTCTATGTAGACTTACGGAATTAAAAATTGGTCGTAAGCCTATTAATAACACATGGCTTACGACATAGTCAATTGTTGGGTATAATAATTTCTCTCCCGATTTTCATGAGAGCAATTGTATGGTCACTTTCTTTAAGATTTGACTCCGTGAGTTGGAAAACATATTGAAAATTATTTGTTTTATCATTTTAGAGTAATTTATTGAAAGAAACCGTTCGCGGCTGACATAATTTATTTTTACATCTTATAATAATCAATAAATAAAGAAGAGAATCGTATGTATCACTGAATCATGTTTTTAGTTTCGTTTCTTATAAACTCATCTGAAATAAGAAAATATTACTTTATGAACTCACGTTACAAGAGATTAACAAGGAACTTATTATATGTTATACACACATATGTTATTCTTTAATATAGCGAATGAAGAAGAATTTTTCCCTTGAATACAGACTATGTTTTCTGTATTGTAGGTCCGTCTTGATGAGGCTGAGAACAATGCCCTCAAGGGTGGCAAGAAAGCAATCCAGAAATTGGAACAACGTGTACGTGAGTTGGAGAACGAACTTGATGGTGAACAGAGACGCCATGCTGACGCCCAGAAGAACTTGAGGAAATCTGAGAGGCGTATCAAGGAATTGAGCTTCCAGGCAGAAGAAGACCGCAAGAACCACGAACGTATGCAAGACCTGGTTGACAAATTGCAACAGAAGATCAAGACATACAAGAGACAGATTGAAGAGGCTGTAAGTATAACCCATAATATTTTAGACTTGAGATAGTAATGACAGAACATATATTCCAAAGAAATGGGATAGTCAATTATGTACATTCAAATTTATAGAAAATGTCCAATAGAGAAATTTTGTAAGCCCGAAGTTGAGCACTTTGGCAACACCGAACTAATATACGTTGGAAGCTCATGCAATGTTCATTTTAGGCTTGCATACAATATTAATTTGGTATTGTCATATTTTGAAATATTTCAAACTTAGAAATTGAATCTATTATCTGCTCCTTTTTCCAAAATCTGAATGTGCCTTAACTTTAAACAAACTGTTTAAGCAGGAAATAGTACCCATTTCCCGTAGTTCAGGCGGTAATGTCGCAGATTTTGGATCGGTAATGGGTAGGTACGTGGGTTCGAATCCCGCGGGCGATCATCCTGACAGGTTTTTCCAGAGGCAAAGTAGGCAGGCAAAAGCCTAGACCTTAAGTAAGACTCTGACTTATACTATCAACATGCTCTACCTACCTCATCGCGGCCTGAGCTAAAAAGGTCAAAAGGTCATTCATAAATTCAAATTCAAGCCCCTGCAAAGTAAAACATCTTGTTTCTACTACAGATTTACACAAACAAACCCACAGAAAAATAGATAATTCAAAATAATATGATTAGAATAAATATTCAAGTTCTACGTATGGTATATTCAAGCCAAGTTAGAAGTCATCCTAATACGTCTAGTAGTTTATCAAATAACTTCCAGTTAACTAACAGAAAACGAGAAAGTCTGCATTTTAGAAATAAATATCATTTAAAGAGACAGAAGAACATCTATAAATGTATTATTCTAGTGTGTTTTAAACATAGCAAAAACTTATCAAATTTCGGAATCATTCTCAATTTGATTTATTGAGAGATTATTAAACATATTCCTGACTCAATAATTAAGAAAGACGTTAAAAATAAACTTGAAGAAGAACTGATATTAATTAATAACCGACTTCCGTTTCTTCAGCATTTATCCATTAAATAAGTATACTCATTAAACTTACAATTGTTAAACAAAGATTAGTCATAACATAACATTATTTTAAGACAGTAAAGAAAGAAAAAAAAAACTGTGCCGTAGGAAGGATTCCAAAAATACAGAAAATGCCAGGGTCACTTTTCACGAATTTGCAAGACTGGCGATAATTTTGCGGGTATTTTTAAAGCTTCCCCCCCCCCCCCCCCCCTTTGCATGCAAATCAAGCTGAGATGCCAAATTTAACTTTCTTCAAGCGAAGGGATGACGCAAAAGCAGCTCCGTATCAACCTCACGTTCCAAATCCCATAAATCTTTCGTTAACGAGCTTTCCTCTCCGTTTCACATCAAGCGTAATTAAGAAAGGCACGACTTATTAGATACAGCTCATAAAGAGCACTAAAAGGTTCCTATTTATCTTTCTCGACCTCTGCCAAGTACGCTGCATAATAAACCAAATCGACGATTTTTACTTGTTTATTTTTTATTTACTATTCTCCCAAAAATGCACACTGCAAACTTGACAAAAATATAATAGTTTCAGTTTCCTAGTTTAACTCAGCATTATAAAGAAATAAAACCAGCACTCAGACGTGTGTTGGTTAATAGAAGTTAGATCGCAGGGCGGAGAACTGTATTATTAAGGCAGAACTTGGATGATTTAGTACGAAAATTCCATTACAACAATTCATGTTCGCAGATGCTACGATTTTCCTTATTTCGCCTAAGCTAAATTACAAATAATACCACCAAATTGTATTCTTAGATTCAGCTATTAATTCTGCACCAATCTATCATTACAGGAGGAAATCGCTGCCTTGAACTTGGCGAAGTTCCGCAAGGCCCAACAAGAATTGGAAGAAGCCGAAGAAAGGGCTGACCTCGCTGAACAAGCTATTGCCAAATTCCGTGCGAAGGGACGTTCTGGATCAGCATCCCGTGGTCTTAGTCCAGTGGTAAGTTTTTTTTTTTTAAATTCTGCACAATATTCTTAGCAAGCGTCATCACTAGAAACTATTTTTTTTTTTGTTATTGTCAACAGCATTTTCTTACTTTTACTATTACTCAGAATAACATTGTCATTAAAAGCTGTACATAATTATGATGGTAACACTTCCCATGGTTGATAATCTTTCGTAACATGCTTCAATATTACGAATTAAAACTGACGAAAGAATGCAGAAATTAATACACAGATAAATAATTAACATTTGTAAAATATACTATTTTTCTATAACAGCACTTTCAACAAACAATTAACAGTATAAGGAAAGAATACGTGATCATTATGTCAAGTTTAAAGTGTATGTATGATCTTTTGTACAAAATTTAACGGGAATCGTAAGGTTAATTCTTTCAGCATTCTGTTTCTGTAAACAGCTGTCTTTTATTATAAGGTTATATTTTAATTTCATTATATGATTAAAAAAAAAAAAATACCTCTCACTAGAGAAACTTTTATGGAAGACGGATCATAAACACAATGAAAAGATACAAACAATGAATGAAGTACTTATCTCGAACAGTCCTCCTATTTATGCAGCATTGACAGTCTACAAGGTTCTATTACAGTGGAAAGCAACAGATTGCTGTAAACTCCATATATTGAACTTGTATTCATTAGTTCTCATTTACATGACGAAAATACTGAAATATAATCTTCACATGACTCTCAAGTAGTTACGCATCAAATATCTAATATCTTTTCGGAGGCGATATTACCTTTTTATTACCGTATCTTCTTAATTTTGGAAACTCATCAAAGATGAATTTTGAACTACTCTAAAGCGTCTCCCTCTATGTTTTTTTCTGTTTTTATACTTTCATTTCTAGAAGTTTCATAAAATGTTACCTCTTTACCTGAAGAGCAACTTACACATATTTCTTTTTCTTCAAATATACCATACTTTTCTGCAACTTAAAACTTTAGTTGAGGAAATCATTCATTGTTCGTTTCTATATCAATTGTTGTTATGATAGGGCTATTTTAGACCTTTTTTTTTTTTAATTTTTAATTTTAACTTTTTCTTCAGTAGCAATGTTAACATGGCATATCATATTTTTCTTTTTCTATTTTTTGCTCTTTGTTCAAGCTATTAAAAAGTAATTCTCTTGCAATTTAATCTTACATTAACTGCTAATATTGATAACGAAACGTGCTAATACCGTTCTACCGTTGCAAAAGGTGTACTATTTGTAGCAGTTATTGAAACACATGCCTAGGTAACTGTTTATACTTTTTCCTTTTCGCAGCCTCAGGCCAAGTCTCGCAGGGCTCAAGCAGCTGAGTAAAAACATGCCATTTCTCACACTTCCATCTTGTAAGTGCCTGTGTAGAACTAATAGATTCTTCAGTACTAGTAGATTTCTTACAGTTTAACAAATAATTAGTAATAATTGTTCTTCATTTTCTGTTACTAACATAAATATAACATGAAATTATTACACTGTTAATGTATGTAAAAAGTAAACATAATAAAGTACAAAAAATTAAAAAATAGTTAGGTATTCTACTATACTATATACTCAGTAGTATGCAATTGTTGAAGCCACCATCTTCACTGAGTTTTTCCAGCGTTTTTCCATAGTCACATCAGGCTTCACTTGTAAATGGAAATTAGTATTATAAGTAGACTCATACAAATAAATCAAATCAAATTTGACGAGGAAGTACGAACTGCAAATAAGGAAACCAATAATAGTTATGTTAAACGTAGCATCGCGATAGCTATCGTTTTCATTTTGAGGAGAAGTATTTCTACAGAAAATTAATGCTGATTTTCTTAAACTTATATCAGTTGTATACCACAAAAATTATAGCTAGTATTCGACTATAGATTAGTATTCGCTATATATTAGAAAACGGGGAGGGGATTCTAAACCTACTGTTTGCTTGAAAGTTTTCACATACTACCTGTATGGGTAGAAATACAAAGGTTTTCTTTTTCCTGGTTGGGATGATATTTGGAATCAAAAAGCCGGGAATAAAATCGTCCCGCACCAGAGAAAAATCTTGGCATTCTCCTGACAAATCGAACACTGCTTATAGCACTTGTAGCTTAGCCGCACAAGTAGTCGATCAGTCTTTACAACTAGCATATTACATAACAAGGCCCGGTGCAAGGAGTCCCGAGCTCCATTTTCAGTAGATAGATGTATGGTTGTGAATTAACTTTAAACTGTAGATACTGCAAGAATGTTTTGATATATAATAAAGGGAATCTTTAATTCTTCAGGCCAAAAATGATCTCACGTGTGCTGAAAAGAAGCAGTGCAAGGGTAGTAGTGAATACTTGGAAATGAACAAACGGTGTTAGACAAGATTAAAACAATATTAGAAAAAACTAAATAAGTAAAAACAACACTAGTGTCGTTCGAACTAAAGAGAAAGTATTTTCTATAAGAATAGTCTTTTCTATAAGTTAAAAATAATTCCACCGTTGCTACTGAATATAACCACATCACGCTATCGATGATTTCCATAAATTGCAAATGCAACCATTTGCTTATATTAGAAAAATAAAAGAAGTTCTAAAGAATAGTATTGAAATAAGGAAATTTCTGATATATTGCAATATAGTAGCATAATATAGTTTCATTGCAATATAGATTGGCATGAACATTTCAAATCCCACTTTAAGCATCTCCTAATTATATGGAATATTATTAGGAAATCAAAAATTTTATTGTGTCCTGGAGCACGAAAAGCTTATCTATAACAGAGTGTTTAAATATAAATGTCAATAGGTTCCCTATTTTTTTTTTTATTATTAGCACTATCATTTTAACAATACTTCTTTCCTGTCACATTTGGCTAACACACCACAGACTTCTTTTGTTCCTTCATATCTTTTCTATTTACTGTAACATATTAATGGTGAAACAAGTTAAACTTCCTTTTCTAATACTAGCAGTACACTGAGAATAATTCTTCTACTTACCAAAACTATTATTGCCTAACCTTTCCCCTTCGCATTTCAGGAACACATAGAAAGAAGTCTCCGATTGTTGGATGATTTCTTTTCTATTTGGTATTTGACAACTTTATTTGATTGGTTCATCTCTTTACAAGTCCATAACAGAGCAACTTTTAGACATTTAAAGAAGCACTGAAAAGAATATAATAAAAAAATATTTCATCATTCTTTCTCAACAACATAAAAGAGTTAATAACGCGAACTGTTAAATTCGCCGAACAACGTTTCATAAAAGGTCTAGTTCTCCACTTAATGTTAAACATTTTTCGACTCAATGACGAAGAAAACAATCGCTACTTGATTATTCATATTTAAGTATTTC